>CM065723.1:4720173-4802702 GCA_033310375.1 Conus canariensis | reverse complement strand
TGCAGGATGTTGAAGAGGAGGACACGGCCTCTCTGCAGTTTGAATTAGCATGGCCCAATTCAGATTTGAGGCCAGAGGCACCTGTGTTTGTTCCACCTGGCAAACCTCTGAGGACAGATGTGGGGGAGCTGATGGGAGAACCACAGGAAGATGAACCAGCCTCTGAACCAGGAATGGGTTCCGGACAGGAACCCATGGGACCAGCTGGTGATACACAGGAACCCAGCCAAGCCAGTGTGGACACGGAAGATCGGGCTGAGACACAAGGTGTTACTGACTGTTACGGATAGAATGGGTAGTCTCTGCAGTGATTCCGGCAATGCAACAACACAGAAGCCGAAGAGGGACTCCAACTTGTTTTTGGTGGCAGTCAGGTATTTATCATCACAATGTTTATTTATTAGCAAACCGAAACCGTATTCCCGTTTAGGAGCGACTGAAACTTCCTCAGCGCACTGTAGAGGTTTTGTTTGGAAAACAAAAGTATTTGTGTGTTCTGTTATCCTATGACTTGATAGGGTAACAAAACGAAATTGTTTCGGAAAACATGAATAGATGAAGTGAGTGTTAAAGGAAGTGGTCTTCAGGGAAAAAAAAAGATTTTGTTTATTCTGTGACTTAGCTAGTTATGAATTCATGATGAAAAAATCCAATGTGGTTTAGCTAGACTTTGCGAGAAGAGGGAGAGTTTTGATGCTATGGATAATAAGCTCCCAGAGTGTGCGACATAGACTATATATGCTGTTTTGATTTTTGATGTGGATGAGTATTTAACTCACTCTTGATAGGAATATTGAATAATTGTGTGTTGGTAAACAAGAGTGTTGTGGAAATCTTACCCTTGCATATATTGAAGTAGATGAATCTTTTTGAAAAGAAACCTTTTAAAAATCTGGTGATTATATGAAATGAAATGAACATTCTTGTCGTGTTACAAGAAAAGAAATGAACATTTTGTCGTGACGTTTATAGCTTGAGGAAAAGTAATCATTAATTGTGTGTAATGAATTGTATTCATGGTTTATTGAAGAGGGTCTAGGTGGAAATCCTTTCCCCAATTTGGAAAACTAAATTCTGAAAGGTTTATATGGAAATCCTTTCCTGTGTAGTGTTGTGATTCCGGAAAAAGGGAATGTTGTAGTGTTATGATTCCGGAAAGGGAATGTTGTAGTGTTATAATTCCGGAAAAGGGAATGTTGTAGTGTTGAAGAAAGAATATGCTGATGTTTGTCCCAAGTTGTAGTGGAATATGATGTGGCTAATGAATATGAATGTAGTCGTGATTGTAATGAATAGTAGCCATGATAATCAAGGTAGTTAATCAGTTTCCCCAGGTAGAAGTGTTCCCTGGACTGAGGAGGACTGGCTGCCATTTTCCGAGGGTCGGGGCCGTAGCTGTATCTACCCCCTTGTTCTCCACCTGTGTCGAGAGGTCGGCCTGAGTGCCGACAACTACCCTACCTGCCACTGTGCCCGGGACTGACTACCCGCTGAGCCAGTTGGGCTGGAGACACCGCTGCTGCCAAGCCAGAGCACCGCTCCAGAGTTTTTGAACCAGCGACCTGTTGGCTAGGCCGTCGCTGTGTTCCGTGTTTGTGTGTGAGCCACAGCTCCTGTGTGAGACTGTCGCCCTGTCGTCGGCAGAGACGACGTGAGTGTGGTAATGTTTTTGAGCCACAGCTCTGAAGTTCTGTAAGTCCTGTGTCGGACTTGACTTGACGCTGTAGTCGTCGTCTTCATCATCTTTGTCGTCTTCGTCCTCTTCATCGTCTCGTCGTCTTCATCGTCTCGTCGTCATCGTCGTCTACGTCGACGTTGGAACCAGCAGCGCCAACAGATAGCCTATTATATATAGATATATTTTGTGTCGTGCACCCTGTTTCGCGTACCTGAAGTAGTAATATATATATATATATATATATATATATATAGAGAGAGAGAGAGAGAGAGAGGAGAGAGAGAGAGAGAGAGGGGGGTAGTACTGAGGATCAGCGTTATGTTAAAAAGAGTGCTCGACCAGAGTGGGAGCGGCATTTGCTGTATTAAAAGCAAGTTAAAATCAAGCTTAAAACCTACAGATCTGCTTCGCGCTGTCAGTGCGGTCGTCACCCTGACGACCGCACTGACAGCGCGAAACAGATCTGTAGGTTTTAAGCTTGATTTTAACTTGCTTTTAATACAGTATATATATATATATATGTATATATATATATATATATATATATATATATATATATATATATATATATAGTTCTGTGTGTACGCCTTATGGTTGGCGTGCCGACCTATTGATGTCCTTGCATTTATTATATTATATGTTTGTCTGATGGCTCGGGCAGCATAAAACAAACAAAAAAAAATGTTGTTCTGTTGCCTGGCTGTCAATGTTCGGGTGAGTGGGTGTATGTATGTGAATTGGAAAAGTCGTGCATGCATCCATAATTTCTGTGTGAGAGTCAGACAGTCAGACACCTGCAGACACAACCCATTCCATCCGTAACAAACTGACACATAGTAGAAAATCAAAAACCTGCCTTTGAGACCAAATCGATGATCACTTTCAAATATGACAAAAACCACAAATACCTACTTGTGTTCTCCAAACTGTTACAAAAATTACGGGTACAAAATATTACAAGTACATTCCATCTCCCTCAACCTGCTTTACATGTTAACGATAAAATTTACAGAGCTAACAGAGAAAAGGCTGAATTATTCGCAGAAACTTTCGCTTCGGTGATTTAAACTTGGTGTTTGTCTCAGGCTGAACAAAATCGTAAGAAGGAGTTTGAGGATAAATACCATTTTTTCAGCAGCTAAGCGTAGCGAGTAACACTTTATCAATAAACACATATTTAACAATGCACGTACTCTGTTTCTCACTTAATCATACAAAGCCAGGCTCACACACGCACTGCCGCTACTACTCCTACTCCTACTTCTACTCCTACTACTACTACACTACTACTACTACTATTTCTCCTACCACTACTGCTACCACTAAAACTGCTGCTGCTGCTACTACTACTCCTGTTGCTGCAGCTGTTCACTACTACTACCATTGCTACAGCAACAACAGCTATTACTACTACTTCGTCAACGACTACCACCACTACCACCACCTGCTCCTGCTGCTGCTGCTGCTGCAGTGCTGCCGCTGCTGCTACAGTTACCATCAAAGTAAGCCAGTGTCTGTCAACAACTAGTATCAAAGGTCAAAGAAGTAAGCAAGGCTTGAGGGTGAGCACTGATTCCAGTTCCTACTCCACAGTCAAAGGTTTCTTTTTTTTTTTGCTGCAGTGAAATCAATAAATCATCGTCATTTTTGTTGTTAGTGTGGCAGCTCTGTGGCTTGAACTGTCAGTATCTGTATGGAAGGAAAAACAACGGCAGAGTCTGCCAGAAACAGATGGTCGTTGGTTTTTGACATAACACTCGAAATCGATCTGCACTGTACATGTGAATAACTCTTTAAACGATCAGTAATGTAAATAAAAAAGAACCATGGCGTGACTTCATCTCTTGTTATCTGCTGTGTGGATGTAACAACAAAAAACAAGTGCAGGCCAACAACTGAACTGTCTTCATAGTAAACACTTGGCAAAGATTTGGACTTAAGGAGGGGGGGGGGGGGGGGGAGTTTGAAGATGGAGAAACTGGGAACATGAAATTAAGAAAATATATTACAGATATGAAAACTCTTCACTACCTGCATAAGGGAACCATCGCAATCCCTTTTGAAGGCAGATATATTTGTATTGCCTGCTCCGAGGCCTTTCGTCCGCTGGGTCGGAACTCATCAGTCTAAATCTTTGCCAAGTCATTACTATGAAGACAGTTCAGTTGTTGGCCTGCGCTTGTTTTTCCCCCACTATTAGATTGTTCGTCTATGTATTTGTTTGACTTTATTCAAGTTTACAAGGCTGTGCCAGTCTTGAATAAAAGTTACTCTGTGTTAGGTTTTCTTATGGGAGCAAAAGTTACCCCACTTGTTTACTGTTTATTGTTTACTGTTCCCTACCTCATTTCATTTCCAATTTAGTTTCGATTAACTTGAGGTTATTTGTATTTGTTTCTGTCCGTCTGTGTGTTTGTCTTTTGATCTCCCTTGCATCTTTGGGTGGATCCTCAAGCGTAGGCTCAAAGATTGTCCCCTATATTTTATACTATTTGCATAATGTCTTTAGTTTTTCAGCAACTTTTTTCCTCCCCACACTTTCGTTTGGTTTCATTTACTACCCTTCACTGGCTGCTTTGGGGGTGCTATTGGATTCTTTTTTGCACCCTTGGTGGTGAGAACACCACAGTATTATGGACTGTGGTGTGTCTCTATTTGACGCCAGGAGCGCAGACACAACTAGCCGTGTCTCCCTGATGAGTTCCGACCCAGCGGACGAAAGGCCTCGGAGCAAGCAATACAAATATATCTGCCTTCAAAAGGGATTGCGATGGTTCCTGTATGCAGCTAGTGAAGAGTTTTCATATCTGTAATATATTTTCTTAATTTTATGTTCCCAGTTTCTCCATCTTCAAACTCCCCCACCCCCCCTCCTTAAGTCCAAATCTTTGCCAAGTCATTACTATGAAGACAGTTCAGTTGTTGGCCTGCGCTTGTTTTTCCCCCACTATTGGATTGTTCGTCTATGTATTTGTCTGACTTTATTCAAGTTTAAAAGGCTGTGCCAGTCTTGAATAAAAGTTACTCTGTGTTAGGTTTTCTTATGGGAGCAAAAGTTACGCCACTTGTTTACTGTTCCCTGCCTCATTTCATTTCCAATTTTAAGTTGTTAGTTAATCAAACCAGCCCATGGGGCTGGTTTAACAGGGAAACAGTTGAACAACTGTTCGTCCGGTTATAGTGACCGCCACCAACCATGGTTGTTTCGCGCGTGACACTGTAATCAGTTCAACAGGCAAATAAACACGATTCATGGACGTCACAGTCTGTACACGTTACTATTTTTTGAGACATCTACCCATTACCGTCCCGTCCCCCTCCACAGAATGGGATTTGTCACGCCACTCTCTACACACCCAGCGAGTTGAGGGCAGTCAATGTTCGTCACGGCATGCGCAACGCTCCCACAATTCCATGCAGGGCAAAACAAAGCGGTGGGTGGGGGGTGGAAGGGAAGGCCGGGCAGGGGGGGGGGGGGGGGGTCCAGTGCTGTGACATCGAGCTGAATGTTCACACTGACGTCTATCTCACACAAAACAATTCCCACTTTGTTTTTCTCATATGAAATAAGACGCGAACTTTTCATATAGTTGTATTTGTATGTCCCGTGAGTTTGTCCAGTCACAGAAAATCCATTCTCCCCAGCTCAGAAGCAGACAACATGGCATGTGTTCGATGTGCAAGGGGTGAATCTTGGAACGGTTTGTGCTGAGTTGCTGTGGTCATACAACCAAACGCCCAAGGGTAGCAGGTAGGACCTTACTGTGGTCATACAACCACACCCAAGGATAGAGGGTAGGACCATCTTTTCCACTGTGATTCAGTGATCAGTGGATCAGTGATGATGACAGCGGCTTATTGAACTTGATTTTGTCTGAGAATTGTGTTTTCATCGAGTAGTTACTCGATGAGTAGTTACTCGGTGGTTTATTGACTGCGGTTGTTTGTTTATCAAACCGGCCCCTGGGGCTGGAGCTCGAGGCATGAGCAGAGCACCGACACACTCATTTCAGTTTTCAGACCAAAAGAGTTTCTTAAAGCAAAGAAATCAGATTGAGAAATACATTTAGATTACACACCCATCCAGCCAACCACCCACCCACACCCACACCCACCCACCCACCCACCACACACACACACGTACACACACACACACACACACACACACACACACACACACACACACACACACACAGAGAGAGAGAGAGGAGTTTACCAGAACATTGAATAATGATTTGTCACTTGTAGCTGGATTATCACTATCATTATTATCAGAAAGGTCTTGTGTCTGAAGACATGTCCAATTATTCTCCATTAAGCAACTTGTTTTTACACACATCTATGAAATGTTGCTCGATCAAAACAGTTTTAATGTGTGTGTGTGTGTGGGGGGGGGGGGGGGTCTGTGCGTGCGTGTGTGTGTGTGTTGTGACAATCGCCAGCCCGCAATGTCCTCCCTCCCTCCTCTCTCTCTCTCTCTCTCTCTCTCTCTCTCTCTCTCTCTCTCACACACACACACACACACACACACACACACACACACACACACACACACTCACTGCAAAAAGTGTTATCAGTTTACACCATTTTTGGAGCTTGCCCATCTAGTTTTCCCATCCATTAATCTCCTCCTCTCACAGTCCTCCCCCTGTCTAACTGGCTGCGCAATCTACAGTGGGGTCCTTCAGAGCACGAGTACTGACCCTTTCCATTCAGACATTTCCACGAACATCGACCGGTATTTTTAGCGAATTAACTCAACACGTCGCAATGTATCGCGTGAGACCTCAAGATGTCCCAATTCCGTGAGATGTCCCAAATTGGAACATTACACGCCCCCCCCCCCCCCCCCCCCCCCCCCCCCCCCCCCCCCCCCCCCCCCCCATGGAATGTCCCATTGGGTGCTCGCCGCGTTATGTCCCAACCGACATTTTTGTAATGTCCTATATTGGGACATTTCGCGGCGAGAGCACCCATACTGGTCATTAAGTTTAACTTACCTTCTAACCTAAAGTAAGTTACTAAGTAAACTGACAATGACGAGTCAAACTGGTTCTTTGTCCTTTGTCCAGTTTCAAAACAGGAAAAGGAGTATGTTTCCTTCGTGTTATGTTTTAAGTCCCCAAAGCGAAGGTTTTTGCGAACTATTTTTTTTGTCTGGTCTGTTCGTACATTCGTTGGTTCATCCAACTGTGGCTCTGTCCATCTATTTATCCATTATCTTTCAGAACTGTTTAGTTTATTATGGTAAAATTTGGTATGCTAGTTACACAAGATGCCAACTGTCCACTGATGTATTTTATTTTACATCAAAATCAAGGTCACGCTTTTGATAACACAGTTGTTATGATTTTTTTCTGTGCCTTTAGGTGTGTGCGGGCATGCACTAATCACAGGGTTCGAACCCCCAGACTATATATTAGAAACTCTTCTATGGGATCGCCTCAAGTTTACTGTGGTGATGCAATCCAGTAAACATACAAAAATAACAATCAGCATGAGCTTAACCTGAAAGTTTGACCTTTAAATATAAATGTCTTTTTGTAGCAGTATCTTTTACGTGTTTGGACTTACAATGTTTAAAATTGATGTACAGATGTATTGGCTTATGGTAAATCCGAAAATTAAGCACAACAATCTCTCAGCTGACGCATTCTCATTTTGGAGGAGCTCAATACAGCTCCCTACCCAGGTGTTAAAGGGGTACCAACATCGTGCTGGGGTTAACCCTGCAATAGACCGGCGTCCTATTAATAGGCTTGAACTCTCAGTCGCTTAGTGCCACGGAAACCGGGTTTAAGTACTGGCCTGTTATGGACCTCTAAGAGGCTTAAAAAGAGACTTTAACTTTAACTTTCAATGAGGCTGCGAGAAGACTTCGCAGCTGATTGGAGATGTTCTTCCTTTTGTCTTTTGCCCAGTTTTAAAACTGGTAAAGGACTCTGTTTTCATCGCAGAATGTTTTTTTCCTTCTGCCTGTGCCAGTTTAATGGAAAGATAGTTGAACATGAATTATTGAGGTAAAAGTCATGAAATATGACCTTGAAAACAGAAAATTATATTTTTATGCATATATTGGGCACCGCTAAACATACAATGTTGGAACTTGGTATGAAGGTGGGCTGGCTTATAGTACCTCCGACCATTGTGTACTGAATAAGGCCAATAGCAAGGTTAAAAAAAATCATCGCTGAAACCTGAAAAGTGGAAAATCAATTTTTCTTCTTATGACTGTTCCAAAAATATTTTCAGAACGGGTTGACGAAATTGCTTCACATATTGCGTGGTGATATGTGTCATGTGAATGAGGAAAAAGTGATGTGAATGGAAAAGTTTCATATCAATTAAGAGATTTTGTAATTTTTGCAATTGTGGAATGGAACCTACGGGTTTGATGCTTTTTTGTATTCATGGAGTGCAACCGCCAGTGATGCGGAAGAGTAGGACGCTGAGTGGATTGTGAAGTGTGTTCACCCAATGTGAGGAAGGGTGGAAGATTATTGTTACTTCAGAGGAGCTCTGGACACAGACATAGGAGGATGTCTGATTGTAACCCTCTTTGGGTTTAACATAGGACTAGGATTGTCCGATGCAACCCTGGGTTGGGTGTGCTATATTATTGGACTGGTTTGTCCGATGCAACCCTGGTTTGGGTGTACTTAACCCTTGGTGGGTGTAATATGCCTGGCGTGGCAAGTTCACTCGAGTTTTGAGTGTAGATGTAGACTGGAAGTCTACTAGGGTAGGCTTGTCGCTTATTCCCTAGAAGGTGAGTACCAGTTGGGGTTGTAAACTGGTTAAAGCAAATACAGTAAAGTTGTAATTGTAATGATAACAGAAGTTTGATAATTATACAGATTTGATGATATTGCGCTATTTGGGAAAAAGAGAAAGATGAACGTTGAACGCGAAAAGAGAAGAATTGAAAAATAAATAAATAAAATATTGTTGTATAAAGATTTCTCTCTGTACCCCAACTGTAGGTAGGAATAGGTTGGCGGAACAAGACTCATGTGAGTATTCTATATTGATCTTGGAGTGAATGTGAAAGGAGTTAAAAAGGAGCTATGAATAATAAGAGAGAAAGAGAAAGAATAAATAAAATTCATTTTAGAGGTTAACCCTGGACCTAGGGTTTCGTTACAGAATCCCTCAGCGTCCAGTGGTGGTCCAGTGGTGGTCCAGTGGTGGTCCAGCGGTGGTCCAGGCTTGAGCTGTACGAGCCTAGTGAGAGTCCAGTCTGTGGTGGTCCAGAGGTGGTACAGCCAAGTGGTAGAAACAAACTCGTGGAGAGCGTGGCAGCAGAGAGTCCTCAGAAGAGAAGCCCCCTTCAAGCAAGTGTTTCGGCCCTTATCTCCTGACACTCTAGGGGGGTTGGGCCACACCCGGTTCATGACTCCGGATGTCCCTCTGCTGCCCCTTTTTTTCCCATCTTGGGACGAGCCATGGCTGGGATTCGAACCCATGACCCTCTGGACATGCTCATTTTCCACTTAATGACTCGCGCTTTAACCACTGAGCCACAGGGACACCTGATATTTGTAGGGAAATTAAGCCTTATGAAGTTCACTTTTGTTCCTCCTTGACCAGATCCAGCTTGAACACCTCTCTGCCGCTTCTGCCATTGCTTTCAGGGCTCTGGTTTTTTCCTTCCTGCAACTGAGAGCTGTTTCATGAGGCTGTATGCAGACGTTCCTACAAACCCCCTAGCTCCAATTTCTGCAGTGAGGACTTTGACCTGATAGCCTTCTCTCCTCAGAAAGCTCCTCGACAAGTCAAGATGACTTGTCTTTATTGATACTATTTAATATAAGAACTGATAGTGTAACATGTGTGTGAGTGTGTTGGATTTTTGGTAAAACTTTGAATATTGTGTTATTGTTTCTATGTGGGGAATTATCTTGTGAAGAGAAGAAATAATTGTTGGAAAATGCAGTGAAATGCAAAGAAGATTTAAAACCCTTTTCTTTGTGAGTAAAGGGAGCATTTTATAGAAAACTCAGTTCAATTGTGGTAGTGCTCCTTTGGGTGAATGGAGTGATTGCGTGTTGTGTACGAAGTAAGCATACTGTGTTTGTGAATGCAAGTGTGTATGTTCACAAACGTGGGTGTGTGACAGTGGTGACCCCGTCTTTGAATTTAGGTTAGAGTTTAATAGGATTTAGTTTTTTGAGTGAGTACTGCTGCTAAAATATTGTTTTGAACCCCTTTGTAAAAAAAAAAAAGAAAAATAGAAGTAAAATTACTCTGCCAAATTACAATTATAAAGATACTATTTTGTTCCCCTCTGCATTGCTGAATAATTCTTATATTTATTCATTTTCATTGGCATTTTCAATTTTGTTTTTCTTATCTATATTTATGGTGTGTCAATTGTTTATGTAATGTATACTTGTTCTTAGTATTCCCGTCTCCAGTTCTACGGGTGGTAGTTTCAATTAGTGGGCTACCTAAGGGTTCTTTTGCTCGGTCTTACTTTTCCTACTTTTTTCAAATTTTCGCCTCTCTTGGTTTCTGTCTCTATTCTAATTAAAATTCTCTTGATATTCTTTACAATAAGCCCCTCTCTAGTTTCAAGTTTAGGCGGTTTTTTTTTTGCTATTTTAAATAGGGTTTCTGATTAGTGTGTGTAAATGCTCCCTTTATTTTAAATGTTGTAAGGTTTAGTTGAAAATCTTTCTTGTAAAATTGTTTGCGTTTTTTTCTGGCACATTCTTTTGGATTCCTTTTTGAAAACGGTGCTCTGCTTTAGTTTAAAACAATAATTAAAAAAAAAATATTCTTAGCTTTTCTTGGTATTTCGGAAATCTTTCTCACAATTCAGTCTTTCAGAGCCATTTCTAAATTTACTTCTCACATTTTTTGGCCAACTAAATTAACTTAAATAAAACATTTTTTCAGTGAGGGTGCATTTCCATACTCAATCAAATTTTACTGGAAAAAAAATATTCTTTTCTGTCCCGTCATTGTTTTTTTTTTTTTTTGGTTCTTTACAAATTTGAATGTTTTGAGCTCTGTATTCTAGTAATCAGTGCCAAGTAAGTTTAAATTGTTCTATTTTAAAGTGTTTTTATTTCACATCTTAATTTCTCTACCCCATTTGCACGCTGTGGGATTTCTTTAAGCGTGATCTACACTCTCATACAACATGACTGATACAGTAGATGATCAACAAATAGAGGAATTCCAATCCTTATTTGTGAAGGAGGATGAGGAAACGGTTCGTTTCAACCGATTTTTGTCCCAGGGACAGAAATTGCAGTTGTCTGGTGATGCGTTAATGGCTTACATTGATCGGTGTGAAGAGCGTGCGCTCAGAGCGAAAGAAAGAGAGGAGAAGAAAGAGGCAGATGAGAGAGAAAGGCTTAGTAAAGCAGAGGCAGAAAAAGAAGAGAAGGATAGACAAGCACAGTTAGAGAAGAAGAGAAGGATAGACAAGTACAGTTAGAGAAAGAAGAGAAGGATAGACAAGTACAGTTAGAGAAAGAAGAGAAGGATAGACAAGCACAGATAGAGGAAAAAATCAGGGCGCATGAACTTGAAATGAAAAGAACAGAAAGTCTTAATTTACTTGAAATGAGAAGATTGGAACTTGAACAAAAACGAGTGGAACTTCAGTTAAAGCAACAGGCTGTTCAACAATCTGCAAATGCAAATGTTTCTCAAACTGATGCTGTTCCTGTTCAGGGTGCAGGTAAGACTTCCTACATTCCCAAATTACCCCCTTTTGATGAGAATCGTGATGACATAGACTCTTTTCTTTTTAGGTTTGAAAACCATGCTTCATCATGTGGTTGGAGCAAGGACAAATGGACATTGTATGCTGCTTCCTTATTCAAGGGCACCGCATTATCTCTGTATCATAGTTTGGCAGTTCGTGATTCTCTCACATGGGAAGAGCTAAAAGCTGAACTTTTGAAGAAGTTTCAATATACAGATGAAGGCTTTAGAGAAAAATTTCGTTCAGTTCGTCCAGAAAAAGGTGAATCATTTGCAGCTTTCCTTATTAGGACAAGTCATTTATTTGATCGTTGGGTTGAATTGTCCCAAACACAGAAAGAATATGCTGATTTGCGTGACTTGTTGTTACGTGAGCAGATTTTACAAAGCGTATCCAAAGACCTAGCTATTTTTCTAAAAGAGAGATCTTGTAAAACTGCAGAGGATATCTGTAAGCTGGCAGATCAGTATCGGACTGCTCATCCGGAAAAGCATTTTTCCAGGAAATCTGACCGTGATGTGTTTGAGGCAAATGTTGCTTCAACAGGCCAGTTTGGTCCGGGTCGTTCTCAACCAAACAGGAGATATGGTCATAGAGGAGGCCAGAGTTTTTCTCAAAGACAGAATACAAACAGGAATAATGTACATTCCTATAATAACTGGCAAGAGAATAATTCTGGACAAACTTTTTCACAGGGTAATCCAAATCCAAGAGGATATACCAATTCTCGACGGACTGGTCAGTTTAGAGCTATTCGTGGCCGTGGACAATTTTCAAACCGTGGTGGTATTGATCATAGTACAGTACCAAATACAGTATCTGGTGCGGACAATGGTTGTTGGCACTGTTCCTGTATATTTCACAAGAAGAAAGACTGTCCTTTTCTAGCACAGGGTAATGTGTGCTTAGCAACAGATCCCAAGCAAACTGCTAAAGATACTCAGCATGTTTTAGTGTCTAACACTGATGTTACAGGTCTACACATTGAATCGTGTGCTGTCAATGGGTTTGGTGCTACACTGTTGAGGGATACTGGGTGTACTACTGCTGGTGTACGCAAAGATTTAGTCAGAAAAGAACAATACACCGGGACACATCAGCAATGTCGTACATTTGGTGGCAAAATTGAATCATTTCCTTTGGCATGTGTTTATGTTTGTACTCCCTATTTTACAGGTGAAATAACAGCATGTGTCATTGATGATCCTGTGACAGACCTCATTCTTGGAAATCTCAAGGGTGTTTCCACGTCTTGTGGAGGACAATGTGGTTCTTTTGTGCCTTCTATGGTAAGCACTCGTTCACAAGAGGAAAAAGAAAGGCAAGGTCAAAAACCCCTGGTTGTTCCCTATGTCCCAAAATTTGATGTGACTCCTGAACATTTGAGTGATTTACAAAAGACAGATACAACATTGACTCATTTGTTTCAGAAAGTTGTTCCTGAGGTACCTGACAAAGTGACTGATATCATGTACATAAAAAAGAATAATCTTTTATACCGTCTTTTTCCTAAAGATGAACAGGTGGTGGAGCAGATTGTCGTTCCTATGTCTTTACGTGATGCTGTTTTGCATACTGCACATGATTCCATGTTTTCGGGTCATTGTGGAGTCAAACGTACTCTTCAACGTGTGTTGTCTTCATTTTTTTGGCCTGGTGTTAGTGTGCAAGTTTCAAAATATTGTCAATCAGGTGATGTCTGTCAGAAAACAATTCCCAAAGGTCGTATACCATTTGCACCTTTGCAAAGAATGCCAGTCATTACTGAACCATTCAGTCGTGTTTGTATTGATTTGGTTGGTCCATTTCATGTTTCCAATTCTGGTTTTCGTTATGTGCTCACTGTCATGGATGTTGCTACCAGGTATCCTGAAGCTGTACCTTTGAAAAAGATTGATACCATTTCTGTGGCAGAAGCATTATTTTCTATTTTTTCCAGAATGGGACTTCCTGATGAAATATTATCTGACTTGGGTACTCAGTTTGTGTCAGATCTCATGAAAGAAATATTTCGTTTACTTTCAATTTCTGCATGTACTACATCTCCATACCATCCACAGTCGAATGGCCTTGTGGAAAGATTTAATGGTACTTTCAAGATGATGTTGAAGAAAGTTTCTAAGGAAAGACCATCAGACTGGGATCGATACATTCCAGCCATACTTTTTGCCTACAGGGAATTGCCAAATGAGAGCACAGGTTTCTCTCCTTTTGAGTTGCTTTTTGGTCGTTCACCAAAAGGACCTATTAGCATCCTGTCAAAGTCATGGTCTGGGGACAATGTGTCTCAAGAAGAAAAAAATGTTTTTGATTATGTTTTTACTTTACAAAATCGTATAGCAGATGCATGTCGTATTGCCCAAGAAAATGCTTATAACAGTGCAACTACGCATAAAAAGTATGCTGATCGTGGGGCAAAGATGCGTGTGTTTTCTGTGGGTGACAATGTGTTGGTGCTTTTGACAGATGACAAGAGCAAGATGCATGTGATGTGGAAAGGACCATTCGTCGTCATTGAAAAATGTTCTGATGTCAATTACAGAATTGATATGAATGGTGTGAAGAAAATTTTCCATGTTAACATGTTGAAAAAGTACTTTCACAGGTCTGATGTTATGATCAACAAGGTTGCTGTCCCTGATAAGATTTCAGCATTGGCATGTGACATTTCATGTCTGTTACCAATGGATTGTGTGACAGAACATTTGCAACGTCTTGACAAACCTGTGTTTCACAAGGTGCCTGTAATTCATGAAACTGCTGTTGGTGTAGTTCAGGACACTGGTGATGATGTTATTCAACTGCCTACATTATCCTTAAAAGGTGAAACATACGAGGATGTCAAGATCAACGAGGACTTGAAACCATCTCAGGTGGCTCAACTAAAGTGTTTACTACAGGATTATACAGATGTACTTACAGACAAACCAGGATCTGCAGTTGGTGTTGAACCTCATAGAATACGGTTGACAACAGATGTTCCTGTACGAATGAAGTCGTATCCTTTACCTTTTGCAAAAAAGCAAGTTATTGAAAGAGAGGTACAGGTCATGTTGGATCTTGGGGTCATTGAAAAGTCAAGTTCTCCATATGTGGCTCCTGTGGTGCTGGTTTCAAAACCAGATGGTTCAGTCAGATTTTGTATTGATTACAGGGCTTTGAATAAATTGACTGTTTTTGATTCTGAACCAATTCCTGATGTGGAGGATTTGTTTTGTCAACTGAGTCAAGCCAAGTATTTTGTGAAAATTGATCTCACGAAAGGTTATTGGCAGATACCGATGTGTGTTGATGATAAAGAAAAAACAGCTTTTCAAACACCATTTGGACTTTTTCATTTTTTGTGAATGCCTTTTGGTTTGCAGAATGCACCGGCAACTTTCGCGAGAATGATGAGACAACTCAGGTTACATGAAATGTCGGCTGTAAGTTTTTTTGATGATATTTTGCTGGCTTCACAAACATGGAGTAATCTGCTGAGATGTTTGAAAGGTGTTTTTGAAAGACTCCGTTCTTTTGGTTTGACAGCAAGGCCATCGAAAATCACGGCGGGTTTTCAAAAACTGGAGTTTTTGGGGTATACAATTGCTGTGGGTTCGATGCAGCCAGAAAAGAAGAAAATGGAAAAGATTTTGGCAATCAAAACCCCATGTTCAAAGAAACAGGTTCGTTCACTTCTTGGACTCTTATCTTATTACAGGCGTTATGTCCCTCACTTTGCAACTCTTACAGCTCCATTAACTGAGTTGACAAAGGGTTCCAAGCATTCATCTATTGATTGGACTGTAGATTGTCAGAATGCTTTGGAAGCAGTTCAAAAGGTTTTGAATTCTTCTCCTGTTTTACTTCTGCCCAACTTGGAGAAAGATTTTGTCCTCCGGACTGATGCAAGTTCAACAGGAATGGGTGCTGTTCTTTTGCAAGAACATCAAGATTTATTGCATCCAGTACAGTTTGCAAGTAAGAAGTTCACCGATGCACAGTCGAAGTATTCTACTATTGAACGGGAATGCTTAGCGATTGTGTGGGCACTTGCAAAATTTGAGCGTTTCTTGACAGGCAGGTTTTTTGTCCTGCAGACGGATCAGACCTCTGACGTTTTTGAAGACATCAAGAACAAAGAATAACCGTCTATTACGGTGGTCTTTGGCGATCCAGCAATACAGTTTCAGGGTTGATCCAATTTCAGGGTCCAGCAATGTGATTGCTGACATTTTGTCTCGACAGTAATAAGCAGTGTGTGTTTTCAAGTTTGCTGTTGAAAGTTGAATTTATATGTTTGTATTTGAGTAATGGAATGTTGTTGTGTGCAATATTGATTACTTGCGGTAGTGATAGTTGATGCATTGATGTTGGCTTTGGATAATTTTTTTTGGAAACAATGTTTTTATAAATATACATTTTTCTGTTCGCATGTACTCATGTCATTTTGGGAAAGTATTTTTTCAGAATACTGTCAATGGTGTATTTTTTTTTGTGAACTCCTATACTCTTCTTTGAAAAAATTTGATGAATCAAATTTTTTTATCGGAGGTTGGGGGGTGTCATGTGAATGAGGAAAAAGTGATGTGAATGGAAAAGTTTCATATCAATTAAGAGATTTTGTAATTTTTGCAATTGTGGAATGGAACCTACGGGTTTGATGCTTTTTTGTATTCATGGAGTGCAACCGCCAGTGATGCGGAAGAGTAGGACGCTGAGTGGATTGTGAAGTGTGTTCACCCAATGTGAGGAAGGGTGGAAGATTATTGTTACTTCAGAGGAGCTCTGGACACAGACATAGGAGGATGTCTGATTGTAACCCTCTTTGGGTTTAACATAGGACTAGGATTGTCCGATGCAACCCTGGGTTGGGTGTGCTATATTATTGGACTGGTTTGTCCGATGCAACCCTGGTTTGGGTGTGCTTAACCCTTGGTGGGTGTAATATGCCTGGCGTGGCAAGTTCACTCGAGTTTTGAGTGTAGATGTAGACTGGAAGTCTACTAGGGTAGGCTTGTCGCTTATTCCCTAGAAGGTGAGTACCAGTTGGGGTTGTAAACTGGTTAAAGCAATTACAGTAAAGGTGTAATTGTAATGATAACAGAAGTTTGATAATTATACAGATTTGATGATATTGCGCTATTTGGGAAAAAGAGAAAGATGAACGTTGAACGCGAAAAGAGAAGAATTGAAAAATAAATAAATAAAATATTGTTGTATAAAGATTTCTCTCTGTACCCCAACTGTAGATAGGAATAGGTTGGCGGAACAAGACTCATGTGAGTATTCTATATTGATCTTGGAGTGAATGTGAAAGGAGTTAAAAAGGAGCTATGAATAATAAGAGAGAAAGAGAAAGAATAAATAAAATTCATTTTAGAAGTTAACCCTGGACCTAGGGTTTCGTTACAGAATCCCTCAGCGTCCAGTGGTGGTCCAGTGGTGGTCCAGCGGTGGTCCAGCGGTGGTCCAGGCTTGAGCTGTACGAGCCTAGTGAGAGTCCAGTCTGTGGTGGTCCAGAGGTGGTACAGCCAAGTGAAAGAAAGCTCCTCGACAAGTCAAGGTGACTTGTCTTTATTGATACTATTTAATATAAGAACTGATAGTGTAACATGTGTGTGAGTGTGTTGGATTTTTGGTAAAACTTTGAATATTGTGTTATTGTTTCTATGTGGGGAATTATCTTGTGAAGAGAAGAAATAATTGTTGGAAAATGCAGTGAAATGCAAAGAAGATTTAAAACCCTTTTCTTTGTGAGTAAAGGGAGCATTTTATAGAAAACTCAGTTCAATTGTGGTAGTGCTCCTTTGGGTGAATGGAGTGATTGCGTGTTGTGTACGAAGTAAGCATACTGTGTTTGTGAATGCAAGTGTGTATGTTCACAAACGTGGGTGTGTGACAATATGCCGTAATGGAAAGAGATTCAGACATGTGTTTTCAAGGTCAACCTCATGACCTTGATGTATTACCTTGAAAACCGATAATCTATTTTAACCATAGCTCAGGAACAGAGAATATTGAAACTTGGTGTGAAGGTGGTTTGATTTATGTTGTTTCTCAGTATTGTGTACCAATCAAGTTCACAGTCAAGGTCAAATACATTGCTGGACCCGGGAAAGGGGTCATTTCTTTTCTCCTTCAGTGTGTCCCTAGGATGTTTTCAGGACATGTTCACAGAATGGCGTCAACCTATGTATGATCATTTTAAATGGATGACATTTGTTAACGCAATGACCTTGACTTTGACCTATTAACCTTCAAAGTGTGAAATTGTTTTGGGGGCCGTGTTTTCTTCGTTGTTGGATTAAAAGTCTTTAGACTTGCTATGTAGAAGCATTGGCTTGTGGTAATTCTGACTATGAGAAACCAATAAAGATCAAAGTCAAATTTAAGGACATTGAACATGGCCTTTAAAATGGTGTGTAGACACATCTTTCCACTGGGTGTATAGTGTCGCCTAGTAACAGACATGTCTACGTTTTCATTCACCCTCTTATACCTTTCAAACTACCCAATAAAATCACCTCAAATGTACTGCTTTGGTGTAATAAAGCGCACAGAAGACATATCCACTCATTTGGCTATAGCGCCATCGTTTGACAGTTTTCCACATAAGACTTTAGTGAAGCATGAGTTCCCCTTACTATCAAAATTCATATATTCAACATGAAAATATTATATTGTTTAAATGCATTTAAGTAGGCCGTTTAAAGTAATATTTTGGCGTAGTTCTATTAAATAACATCACGGCGTAATGTGAATGTGTTCAGAGTTACTAAAAAACTGAAAACGTGTTTCTTTGGCTTATAAACGTTTGCACGTAATGTGAAGTGTAGGTGTTTTTAATATTTCTCAGCCGTTTCTTCTTCTTCATCAACATCTCAGTTGTCTGGTGACGTTTGAGCTCGTTTACCACAATGGGTCCCCTCCCCCTTCCCCCCCCCCCCCCCCCCCCCCAACCCACCCCTTACTTTAGGAGCATAGACAGCATCACTCAGGTTTCCTTCGGTCTCTCAGTCTGTTGGTTGGCCGCACAAGCCGCACACCAATAACTCACTCTTTGGGTTGGAAGTTTGGTCAGTCCGTCAGTAGGTTGCCCGGTCGGTCGGTCAGCTGGTCCAAAAACTGTCGCACATACAGTAAAAGAGGGGAATATATAGGGAAAGAAAGAAAAATATGGAAATAAAAAAAATATAAATGTTGCAGGAGTGAGTCGAAACCCAGGTCATCGCTGTGGCAGTCAGGTGTGTTATCAGCCGGGGCTTTGTCGAAGACAGAGGTGATTTTCCACTTCATAGAGTTGCGTTAGAGGGAGAGAGCCAACATGCGCGCACATGTGTTTTAGTGTTGTGTGTATGTGTGCGTGTGTGTGTTACGTGTGCGCAGTTGAGGTTGGGTTATGTGAAAGTAAGAGAGAGAGAGAGAGAGGGAGGGAGAGAGTATGTGTGTACGTTATATGTGTGTGTGCATGCGTGTGTGTGTGAATGTGTTCGTGTAGGCCTATATGTGTATTAACCATTGCGCCAAACAGGCTTAGAATCTTTATTATTTCTAGTTGACATAGCTCCGTCCCATAAACGATTGCGAAATCGCACTTGTTTCAGTAACAGGTATCAGTTTTCACACCACATTCAGTAACATGCCAATCAGCTAGCTAGAGGTAGTCCCTTTGGACTCCAAGCCATCGCTGTATTTTAATTTTGTTTTATTTTATTTCATTTTATTTGGTTTTATTATTTTTTTTGTTATTTGGTGATGTTGATATAGTTTATGTTTGGCGTTTACCATATTTTAATGAAATAATGTGCTTTTGAATTCAAGAATAAAAGCAAACAAGCAACCACACACATTTTTACACAAACGAATGCCTACATACACTTGAGTGCATGGACACAAACACACACACACACACACACACACACACATATATATATATATATATATATATATACACGCGCGCACGCACACACACACACACACACACACACACATATACACACACACCCACACCCGTATGCATGCACTCATGCGTTCACACAACCACGCGCGAACACGCTTAAACAAATTCTCCTTTCATTTGATAACAATGACTGGTTTGATTATTAGTTTAAATAAACGAACACCTCTGCTAATATCATATGATTTAGGTCGATTTCGGCAAACGTGTAGATCCATCACCTCCTCCACAGTCTTGATAATAGCATTCTTTCTGTGTCACCTTCCATTTGCCACTATAATTCAAGATGAATTTTCTTCTCCGTACATGGACAAAAATGAACTTTAAATATATCCAAAGATAGAGCTTGAACCCCTCTATCTACACTAAAAAAGACCATTTTGAATAAACGGAAAGAAGCAAGAAATTGAGAGGGGGCGGCTCTTCTACATTTTTACCACGATTTCATTTTTGAAGCACCAGTTACGTATGAAACGTTTACATCAATTAATCGTCAAAGCGGATGGGATGCGAACAGGTGTGCGTGTGATTTGTAAACATTTTTTCTTTACTTCTAGATTGTACTTCTAAACGTGCGCACGTACTTCTAAGCGTTGCATGCCAATCCAACAAATTACAGGATCTCCACAGCAGTCGGAATCTGGACTCATAGAAATCTCTCTCCACCCCCTCCCCAATACGAATTGCTTTGGGGGATAGGGGTTGGGTGGGGGGAGCGTGGAGTAGTGTGTGTGTGTGTGTGGAGGAGGAGGGGGATCTGAAACCCCACAAAGCCACCACCTAGATCCGTCTCAGATTTGCCCTTTTCCATTTTTTCTTTTTTTTCGGGGGTGGGGGGACAGGTGGGGTGGGGGACCCCACCGGATTTGGCTTGGATTAATTTTGCCATTTATTTGTTTTTTGTGCATTTCCAATAGGACGTGTTTCAATTTCACAAGAAGATTAACATTGTTGGGGTATGGCAAGTTCAGCACTAAATTGGAAGGCTTGAACATCCTATTGCTAATATTATGTAATATTAAAACAAGAAATATTCCAACTGACTGAGGTATTGGATACTTGGGTTTCTTTCTACTCGACCTCCCGTTGGAAAACATCAAAAACCTTTCATTTATTCCCCTATTTTTTACCTTTCTTCCAATTTTGGACTTTCCCATCATATTAAACTCGTCCAACCAATCAGTGCATACTGTTTCCCGCTCTCTTTAGATCCAACATCTGCTCCGCTTCCTGTCTTAAAGCGATTTTGTGTTCATCATGTTCAAGCTGTGACTTTCCACTACTTTATATCAGGTGAGTTTTGATTTTTGTTTTACCTGTTGCATTTTGTCAATTTTTAACCCAATCATGATAGTTCCATCACCCTTTCGCCTCTCACAATTAATGATGGTAATATTAATAATAAGGTCGTGAAAAGAATAAATGGATACTGATAGCACGCTTTTATCAAGCACAAAGTGCTTTACTATCAATCCAGGTTTACCAATTGGCGTCATCAGTTCATTTGCATCCTGTTTTGATGTGGTCGTCCGTCTTTGAGCAAGACCAACAGCTAGTGTTTTGTTAATAAATTGCATTGCGGATCCCAACAAAGGTTGTAATAGTGCTAACTAGTTGTGTTACAAGCTATACGAGCAAAAATAGCAAGGATGCTGGAACAAATACTTAGTACATCTTCTGCCATCTTAATCTAACCACTCTTTATTTCTGTCTTAAAAAGAGATTTGTCAACTCCAGATATCGTTTAATCGTTACATTATATTTCTATTTACAGCATTTTCAACATTTTGGACGGGGCAAAAAAAGATGTGTTTCTGGTGTCCTGACCCATAGTGTTTGACTTTTTCTATTATTTTTTTTTACCAACTGGCATTACTAAAACTAAATTCTATAAAACTTCTGCAGACTTTCTGATTATGGAAGTTATTTACGTCACAGCCGTCACTGACGTACAGGGTGCGAAAATTGATGCAAAGCATAATCACCTCGTGAATTATGTTAATGAAAATCTAAACAACACACAAAAAAGGGGGGGGGGAGGGGGGGAGACTGTGGCCTATCTCCGCACAAGAAGAAGAAACAAAAAGCGCCGTGTGGCGGATGTCAGTCCCTCGCCGCATAATCATGATGATTGTAGATTATGTGTGTAAATGCAGGGCATGTGTGGACCGTTTACGTACAATTTAAACAGTTTAAAGAATTCAAAGAAGAACAAACTTTTACAATCACTGTTTTTTTTGTTTGTTTTTTTTTTTGGTTTCACCTGTTCCTGAATCATTGCTGTTTTCCTCTTTTCCTTATTTTCCTTCACTATAATTCTCCATTTTGTCTCATTCATATTACACATTACAATACAATAAACTCTTGGAAGTTCACATTACATTTTAAATTAATACCAGATGAAATTCCATAAAACTCGCTCATTCTTCCATATTATCTATAAAATACTTACCAAAAAAAAAAAATAATTAAAAAAACAACAAACGACAGAGACAAACAAACAAGACAAGAAGCGGGACCTATGGCGGGAGCGCCACATGGGAAATCTCCGTCAGTCGACTGAATGTTAATCGGTGGCAACTCGTTCCGTTCCGGATCCGACTTGATGTTTAAAAAAAAAACATAAATAAATAATCTGCTTCAATCCTTGAAGTATCGCTTCTGGAATATCCCGACTCCAACATTTATCCAAATACGACCGACTGCAATATAGAACTAGATACATATGTCAAGCCTACAAGTAGCTCCCCAAACCGAGCCATTGCTTAACATCCAACTTAAAATAAATGACCTCAATGTCACTTAAATATGTACTGACCGAATAAATGCCAATCCCATCTTGGCATACAAACTCTCAAACCCAACAAGAATACAGCACACCCTATTTATACCTATATATTTACCAGAACAGCAGGTGAAGACAGAAGAGAACTATTGGAAGGCTTCACTCATCGAAGAGCCCGAAGCCCCACCAGTACATGCGCCACCTCCAACGAAGGAAGTAAAAGTCTGGAACGACTCTGAAGAATGTTGTTGGTAACCCAAGGATTGAGATCCTTCCAAAGCTCAGTGGACTACCTTCCGCCCAGCGAAGGGTTCCGGCCCGGTCCCGCTACTCTCCACGACGAAGTGGAAAAATAAATATGGCTACCAACAGAGGACGTGGCCTCTTACTAGAAAAGCAAAAGCAAAAAGAATGAGAGAGCCGAACACTGGCATAGCGCAGAAGGTTCTCCCTCCACCCCACATAAACACCTACTCACATTCAACACACGCTAGGCATAAACAACACACTTTACGCACATAACACGTGCAAGACACCTCCCTGCACCGTTATTAAAATGACAGCACACACACCCTTCATCCCGGTCTCCCTCTTCCCTCTCACACTACTCCTATGTGAGGGTTTACTGAGGGGATGCATGATCCACACGGGCGGTGCACAAACTGAATGTGACAGAGGAGCTACCCCCCCCCCCCCCCTCTCCTCTGCACTCCACATACTAAGTATAAGCCGCTGTCAACCTCTGTGACGAACAGCCCATTAAAACTCAATGTATAAATTCAAACACTGGTCTGCCCGTGACACTACCCCCCAACCAAAAAAAGTTATGCCAATGAGGCACAGCTTGATGAAGCCCCGAATGGAACTGGTCTAAATGTACCATCATGCATAACAAAACCAACTATCAACCTTCACACATTAGAAAGTTCCTTGAAGGGTGCACACAAGCTGCTACTTTTATCGCACAACTTTACACATCCTTTTAAAAAGGGGTTATACACAGTCACTCTCCTTTTCTACAACACTGGTCGTACTCCATTGGATTTAAGACATTCGACTCAGGTAGTCAGCTTCCACATTACAGCGTCCAGGGATATGCTGAAAAGAGAAAGCAAGACTCTGCAGTTCAATTGCCCATCCCATAAGGCGTCGGCTGACAGGCCGAATGCGATGTAGATAGGCAAGGGGATGGTGATCCGTCTGGAGAACAAATTCTCGCCCGTACAGGTAAGGGTAAAATCGGCGTTTGGCCCATACCACTGCAAGGCACTCTTGCTTGATAGTGTGGTAATTCTTTTCCGCTCCCACTAGTTTCTTACTTGCGAAGGCGACGGGTAACAATCCTTTCCCTTGATCCTGCAAGAGTACTGCCCCCAACCCAGTGCTGGACGCGTCTGTGCTGAGTATGAATGGCTTCTCAGGGTTCGCCAACTGCAGGACGGGTTGTTGGAGAATCGCTCCCTTGAGTTTCTCGAATGCAACTACGTCCGCATCTCCCCACATCAGCGTTTCCGGCTTTCGAGCTCCAGTTTTGTCTGTCAAGGGTTTTGCCACTTCAGCGAAATGGGGAATGAATTTGCGGTAACAGCCTACGAGACCAAGGAACGAGCGTAATTCCCTCTTGGTCTTTGGCGGTTTGGCTTCTTCAATCCTTTGAACTTTGTCGCTTTCAGGAGCCATGAATCCTTGTCCCACGACGTGACCTAGAAAGGAAATTTCAGTCTCCCCTATCCGACACTTAGTAGGACGGGCCGCCAGCTGTACCTGTCGCAGACGCTCAAAAAGCATCCTGAGCGCTTCCATGTGTCTCTCCCAGTTCTCGGTGGCCAATAATATGTCATCAATAAAATTGTGGACATCTCTCATCTGCAACGGTTCAAGCACGAGGCTCATTATCCTGCTGAAGACGGCTCCTGCAGTCGTGAGCCCAAAGGGCATAACTGTGAACCTGAATTGGCCCTCAGGAGTAGTAAAGGCAGTCTTGCTCCTGTCGGCAGGTTCCATCGGTATTTGCCAATATCCCTTTGCTAAATCAAGCTTTGAGAGATACTGCACCTTAGCCAACTGGGCAAAGATCCTGTCAACGTCTGGAATAGGTTCAGCGTCGAATTTCAACACCATATTTAGTCGACGAAAGTCGACACAGAACCTCATCCTTCCATCTGGTTTCCTGACTAACAGAATGGGTGAGGAGTAAGGCGAACTACAACGCTCAATCACCCCCATGCGCAGCATATCCTGTATTTCAGTCTTGATGGTTTCTGTTTGAGAATGGGGCAAGGGATATTGTCGCACTCTAACTGGTTCTTCTTGAGTGAGAACTAGAGAACAGGTACCTAAGTTGCACCTTAAGGGTACATCTGACAGAACATCCTGATATTCTCTACAAAGGGCTCACACGTTTTCCTCTGTTCCCCAGACAGTTCTTCAGCGACCTTTACGTCTTCCCAGGATTCCTCGGATCGTGTAGTCACACATGAGATGTCAAACGTAACAGGAGGCGTCTCCTTAGTCTCTTCGATAACTACTGGTGCATACCCAGCGCTGCAGGTTTCTCTTCTCTCATACTTTTTCAACAAGTTGGCATGTATGAGCTTCTCCTTCCCCTTTATGCGCACCACATAGTCCCAATCGCCGACACGTTTTACGATCTTGAATGGTCCTTGCCACGAAAGTTGCAACTTGTTGTGATGCAGGGGAAACAACAACAAGACTTCATCGTCTGGCTCAAACCATCTCTGGCGGGTTTTCTTGTCGTAGAAAAACTTATACTGCTTCTGAGCATGTGCAAGATTCCTGTGGGCCAACTCGCATGTAGAAGCAATCTTTTCCTTGAGCTCCAACACATATTCAACTTGAGTCATGGGTTCATCTGTTGTTTCTTCACGGGTCCACTGGTCCCTCAATATCGCCATGGGTCCTTTGACTGTACGGCCATAGAGTAACTCAAAGGGAGAAAATCCCAGACTTTCCTGTGGAACTTCTCTATACGCAAACAGTACAGCCGGAATGAAGCGATCCCAGTTCCTGGGTTGTTCTTGTGCCAGTTTCTGTAGCATTTGCTTGAGAGTTCCGTTGACTTTTTGAAGGTCTTAAAACAGGTTCCACTTAAATGGAAAGAGATTACGTAACTCCCCAACTCATAGACACCAAACTTACAGTTGTAGGCATCAAAGTTTACAAGTTATAGCTAATGTAAGTAATTGGTTTTTGTGTGCCATTTTGAATTTGAAAGTTGTTGAACATCTGTGTTTTAAAGCCAAACTTCCTGTTCACAAGAAGTGCACTCTTAATACTGCAATTTCAGAGTATATGTTGTACATTTGGAAGACTAGAGCAAACCCTATTGTTTGACCATAGCAGCCATGCTAAGTGCCATCTTGAAGTTTGAAAGTGCGAAGCTTTTGTCAGGATAGCTTCCACCTGATTCTACAACTACAAGGTCTAGACTACTGATTTTTGTTAATAAAAGAAAAACGATTGTTACCAAAGGCACTGTGACTGGACTAAATAGGTACAATCCTGATAGCAAATGATACTCTGCCAGTTCCATTAAAAAGGGGACAGTAATGAGTTTGCCTGTCCTGCACATAGTCATATAAATGATGCTTTAATGGGAAAAGGATAGAAAGGACAGGTCTCAACTCACTTTAAACAGACGTCGCAGGTGTTCTTTCATCTCTTTATGCCTTTTTGTGTCTATTGCGTTTATAAGGGTACCAGTCAACTCGCCCCCAAAACCAACTCGCCTCCAAAAAAACTCGCCCCAAAGTCAACTCGCCCCAAATGCCAACTCGACCCAAAATCAACTCACCCCAATTACCTCTCTCTCTCTCTCTCTCTCTCTCTCTCTCTCTCTCTCTCTCTCTCTCTCTCTCTCTCTTGTTCAGTCTAGCTGTGCTAGACCCTCAGTCCACATGAGGCCATGAACTGGACGGTGCAACGTAAGTCTTCTACCGTTCCCCACAGCTTGTCAGTGGTCAACACCTCCTTCGGCCAGATCTGCTTTTTCTGCGCCGCCAACCCCAATTGCCAACGCGCCCCAAAGTCAACTCGACCCAATTGCCAACTCGACCCAAAGTCAACTGGCCCCATTCGCCAACTCGCCCTAAATCAAATTGTCCCATTTTTATATCACAGTGTGTGTGTGTGTGTGTGTGTGTGTGTGTGTGTGTGTGTGTGTGTGTGTGTCTTCTCGTCCTCTAATCATTAATGGAGAACAGAGGTTAATAAGCTATTGGAATGAACTGATGGAATGAACCCACAGCGCCAGTTGTTTTCATTCTTTTCCGTACTACCCCTTAAAGTGCAGCACAATCTTCACCATGATGAAGTTGGTTGCCTAAGAAGTAAAGAAAAGGAAGACAGACCACCTTCCTGCCACGCACCATCAAGGCTTGGGACAACCTTCTGGAACAGGCTGTTGAGGCGTGTGTCGTATATAAAAAGTAGCTTGTTCAAAAAAAGTAGCTCCCTCTATAAGAGTTACCATTTTGGACATTGAGCATGAACAACAAATTGTACTTTCTTGTGCGTAAACCGTTTTTCTGTACCGAAATCATTCATATTTTATGCCTAGGTATGGAAAAGCGAAATTTGTCGTTCAAGCTCAATATAGCAAAGCAAAGGTAGCCACTTTTTTTCAAAGAGTTACTTTTTTTATATACGACAATGGAGACCTTTGGCACTTTCGTATGTCTCAAAATCATAGTAACTCCCCCACCACACCCCCTTTAAAAACAGATTGGGAATGAAGAAGAAGCAGAAAAATGGGGGAGGTGGGGGAGAGGGAGGGGGAACACAGAGAAGCAGAGAGAGAGAGAGAGAGAGAGAGAGAGAGAGAGAGAGAGACGAAGATATGTTTATGTTTATTTTTATATTTACACTTTGTTTTATGCACAAAAGGAAAACAATGAAGTTGGGGCAAGTTGATTGATGGGGCGAGTTGGTAAATGGGGCACGTTGGTCATGTACGAGGATTTACTGGGGCAAGTTGGTCATGGGGCGAGATGGTCATTGGGGCGGGTTGGTCAAGAGGCGAGTTGGCAATGGGGCAAGTTGGTCATGGGGCGAGTTGGCAAGTGGGGTGAGTTGACTGGAAACCGTTTTTAACTGTGCCTACTGTTTCATTGCATCTTGTGTTTTTATGTCAACAGGATGGAAAGCAAGAGGCCTATACTGCACTCATTGTCCACGGTCCAGTATGAGACAATTCTGGAGAAAGTCAGAGGAACTTTTAAGGTTCCATGCCAAGAACGAACAGTTGAACAAAATAGTAATATCAGACGTTTTAATAGACACAAGACCAACTTCTCCGAAAGAAATGGCAAACTCCATTTTCATGGATGTGAAGTTGTACCAAAAGGTGATGCATTTCGAATTGTGAATAGACAATTCAAGAAAGACCTTGGTGCTGGAGCCAGACAAATCAGAGGGAGCTGAAAGAAAAGTATGCTAATGTCAGCGAGAACACTGTCATATCATGTTTTCACAACTCTAAAGATTACCAGAAATCTTTAGCGAAATGTGCAAACAAATGTCCTCCCCAAACAGTGTCTGCAAAACATGTGAATGAACGGTGGCAGATAGATCTCATGGACATGTCAGGCAATATAGCCATCAAGAACGGAAACAGTTCAGATATATTCTTACTATTGTTGACGTGTTCTCAAGACTTTTAATTATGAGACCATTAGTCGCACAGAAACGCTGCGAGGTGAAACACAAAATGAAGATATTTGCAGATCATGGGCTGCCAAAAGTAATTCAGACAATGGAATTGAATTCCGAGGCAGGTTTGGGCAGTATAATAATAATAATAATAATAACGAATACTTATGTAGCGCTTATTTTCGGCTAGAGACCAAGCTCTAAGCGCTTTACAATCAACACTCGTTTACACAACGGGCTGCCTACCTGGGTAGTGCCGACTGAAGAGCTGCCAGCCGGCGCTTCATTCAGTCGTTTCCCGTGTCATCCAGTCAGTATCGTTCAATATCGATCACTCATTTTCCTTACTTCCTTCATTTTTTCCATTTCTCACGCAGGGTGCATGCTATGTGTAACGTGTCATCCATACCAACGGCCAAACTGGCCTACTCTTCCGAAAGTTGGTGATGGGATTTTACGTGTGTGCAAGACGTTATGTGTGCGTTCACACACGGAACCTCGGTTTATAGTCTCATTCGAAGGACTGTATGGGAAATGGAGTCAGAACCAATGTTAACTCCGAGGGAAAAATCCCCCTGTACCGAAACGCCCCGGCGGAGGTTCGAACCCGCAACCCCAGGATCACCAAGATTACGAGTCCGGCGCTCTACCAGCTGAGCTATTCCGGCTCCCAAGGCTCAGTATGCTGAACGTAAAGGCATAAAGATGATAAGAGGCCGTCCAAATCATCCCCAGTCACAAGGAAAGGTAGAGAACTGTCACAGAAACATCAGAAACAAAATAAACTAAAAAAAAAATGACTCGGAGCAGTGGCTTCAACTGGGCTTCCAATCTCTGGGAAATACAAGAAGTCATCAACACTACATCAAAACGAGTGATTGGCTCGCAGAAACCTGTTGATGTTTACCTCGGTCTTCCTTCATCAACTGCAGTGAGGGAAAAGGCACAGAAAGCCTCGTCTGTGTATGCACAGAAAAGAATGACTGGTTTGTGTTCAGTGTACGGCATTGGAGAAACAGTTCTCATTCGATATCCTCCAACCAAAAAACTCAGAATCGGTCACAAGAAAAGGCATGTTCTGGAAGGTGTTATGAGGAAGAGAAAACTCCTTCTGGCAGCACTGAAAAGGTATGGACAAATGGCGAAGATATCACCAGCGCCACAGTTAGAAAAGAAACGCTTAAGAAGATGTCCAAGAAAGAGATCTTAGCAGCCATGTCCAAAAAAGCCCACAGAAAGAAATTCAACATTCCTCTCACACATAAACATAAGCTTCAACAGTTTCTACACACTACGGACGTGAACGTTTTGTTAGACCCAAAAGATGAACCTAGTGACTGCCAGTTTGCTTCAGCTGCTCACCAGTTAAACCAATTCTCGACACACAGAACTTCAGAGCAACTGAGAGAAGAAGCTGTTCAACACATTGAATCGTTTCCAGAGGCATACAAGGACGCGCTAGATGAGTCTTTCGAGCACTACGACGCTATGAGGAAATCTCACAGATATGGAGACCATATGACATTACTGGCGCTTGCAAGAGAGTATAATGCACAGATTTTGGTTGTATCGCACAATGGTCCAGATTACAATCAGTTAGTATCTGAAGATGGCATCCTCCAAACAGATTTGCTACTGCTTACCGTGGGTCACTTCCCAGAAGGTGCAGGTGACCACTACATCTTCAAATCTTTGTCTGTTGATGCAATGGAACAGCTTCTCCAGCCGTTCCAAGAAGAAGATCGAGAACGCCAGTGGGAGGAATGCCAGGAATCAGAAGACAGACAAGGATCAGAAAACAGCCAAGGACAAGATATCCAAAGATCAGAAGAAAGCCAAAGATCAGATGTCAAAGAATCAGAAGAAAGCCAAGGGCCAGCAGATGTCCAAGGATCAAATGAAAGAAAAAGAACAGATGGTCAAGGATCAGAAGAAAGCCAAGGGTCAGCATATGTCCAAGGATCGAAAGAAAGAAAAAGAACAGATGTCCAAGGAACACAAGAAAGTCAAAGCCCAAGGACCCAAAAGGAAAGTCCAAGCCCAAATTTTCCTGGGATCACCAGAAAAAAACCAAAGGATTACAAAAAAACCCAAAAAACAAAAAAAACCAATTTGACCCAGCTTGGGTCTTTTCAAGATCAAAACAAAAACGCCCGCCAACAAAAGGGAACCCACGTATTTTTTTTCCTCCCAAAAGGGTTTTTTTCTCGAAGTCCCCCCCTTGCCCCAAAGGGCCTGTGAGCCAAGGCCTGTGTGTTGTAAAATCTTTTAGATGTGCTGGTATTGGTGGGAAGTTTGGGCCCCGGAGTTAAAAGGGAACAATCCACAACTCTAGAGGGTTTCATCAGGGCCTTTTTTCTTCCGAAAAACGGAAAATAGGGGGGTTCCGGTTAAAGGGTTTTCGGGAGGAAAGCCTCAGCCCAGGGGCACTTTTTGGGACGTGCAAACAGAAAATTATAACTATAAACTGTTTACGTTTCCCAGGCTATCTCAGGGTTTAAATCTTGTAAATTGCCCTTTAAATCTAGGACATTTGTGGACAAGTTACTTTAAACAGCACCTTAAAATTTCCAGGAAACAAAAGGAAAATTTTGCTTATTTTTGGAAAATTAAAATTTGATAATTTTTAATGCCATTTGGGACGAATTTGGGGGAAACCCTCCCCTTTGGTTTTTTTTGGGTTAAAGAATCCCTCCCCTTAAAATTTTTTTTTTTTCCAGTTTTTGTTAAATTTGGAATTATGTAAAACTTTGGTACACAATATTTCCTTTAATTTTTTCTTTTTTTTTTATATTTTTAAAATTTTTTTGGGGGGGTTTTTTTTGCGGGGGGGGGGGGGGGGGCCCCAAAAGAAGGGAATTTTTAACTGTTTTTGGGGTTTTTTGTGGTTTTAAAATTTTTTCCCTTTTAATTTTTTTTTTTTTATATTTTAAAATTTTTGGGTATTTGGTTTTCCCGTTGGTTGTTTGGGTTTTTTTTTTTCCCGGGGGGGGGGTTTTGGGGGGGGGGGGGGTTTTGGGGGTTCCCAAAAAACCAGTTTCCGTTCAAGGGAATTGTTTTTTATTTGTAAAAGGGAAAAACCCCAAACCAATTTTTGCCTTAAGGCCTTATTTTCCCCCTTTTTCACGTCGGTTGTTTTGTTTTTGTTTTTTTTCCATTTTTATAAATTTCCGGGGGGGTTTTAATTTTTGATTGGGTAAAAAACAAGAACTTTTCTTTTCTTCTTTTTCCCCTTTTCTTTTCCCCCTTCCCTTCCCCTTTTTCCCTCCTCCGACCCCTTTTTGGGCCATTTTTTGGAAAATTTTAGGTTTTGTTCCATTTTTTTGGGGCCTTTAAGGAAATTGGTTCCCCCAATTTTTTTTTTAATTTTTCCGGGAAAAATTTTAGCCTTTTTTGGTTTACCCTTAACCCGGCCCCTATAATTTTAATTTTTAAAAATTTAAAGTCCCAATTTTTGGGGGAAAAACAGGGGACGGGGTTGGAAGGTTTTTTCCTTTTAAATTTTTTTTTACCTGGGTTTTTTTATTTTTTGTTTCCCTTTTTTGGTTTTGGCACTGTCCGGGGGGATTTCCAACTTTTTTTTATTAAGGGCCTTCTCCATATTTGTTTTCTTTTTTTTCCTTTTTTTACCTTTTTTCCCGGGGGTTTTTTGGGTTTTTCCCCCTTTCCCCCAATTTTGGGGGGCATCTGGGGGTGGGGTTTTTTCCCCCGGTCTTTGCTGTCAAATTATTCTCCTTTTTCTTTTTTTTCCTCTTTTCTCCCCTTTTTTCTCCCTTTCTTCTTCCTCTTCTCTTCCTTTTTCTATCTCTCCTCTTTTCCTCCCCCCCCTCCTCTCTCTCCTTTCCCCTTTTTGGGGTTCCCCCCTTTTTATGTTTAAAATGTTTCCTTCAAAACCCGAAAAATGAAAATTTTTGGGGGCCCCCCAGTTTAATTGAATTGTTGTTTTTTTTAAAAAAAAAAAAACCCCCCTTTTCAATTTTTTTAATTTACATAGGAATTAAGGTTTAATTGTTTTTTATATAAAAACTTAAAAAAAAGGGTTTTTGAAAAAAATTATTTTAGATTTTTCCCAGGGTTTTACAAAAATCCCTTTCCCCATCCCCCTTTTTTTTATTTATTTTTTCCCCCCCCAAAACCCTTTACGTTGTCTTTTTTGGTTTGTTGTTTTTTTTTTTTTGGGGCCTTTTGGGTTTTTTTGGGTTTTCCCCCCTTCTAGTTTTGGGGAAAAAAATTAAAAAAAGGTTTTGAAAAGGTTTTCCCCTTGTTAGGATTTTTGTTTTTAAATCCCAATTTTTTTTTAAATCTTTTACTTCCCCCTTAGAAATATAAACACTTTTTGTTTTTTAAAAGGGAAAACTTCTTTCTCCCCTCCCTTCCCTCTCTGTTTTTTAATATTCTTTTTATACCCCCCTTTCGCTGAATTTTTTTTTTAAAAAAATTTCCCTTTATCCACCTTTTTGAAAAAGGCCTTTTTTGTGTTTTTTGGGCCTTTTTTCCCAAAATTCATTTTGTTGGGGTTTTTTCCCCATTTCCTCTTCTTTTACAAAAATGTTTTTAAAAAACCTTTTTCCCCCTTTTTTCTTTTGGGGTTCTTGTCTTCTTTTTCTAAAAATTTTTTTCTATCCTTGCTTCTTCTTCTCTGTCTCTTCTTTCTTCTTCTTCTCTTTTTCTTTTTTTCTTTTTCATTTTTCTCCTCTCTCTTTTCTCTTTCTCCTCTTTCCCTTTGCCCTTTTTTCCATTCTCCCCTTTCCTTAAGAAAATACGAAGGAAAAACCCCAAATCAAAAACCCCCAAAACAAATTAGTTAAAATTTATAAAAAGGGAAATGAAAACTTCCCCCCCAAACTCCCCTTAGGCGCGGGAACCCCCGGGAAAAATTTGTTTTTTAAAAAAACAAAAAAAAAATAAAAAAAACCGATATTTTAAAAAAATTAAATATTTTTTATAAAAAACAAAATTTTTTAAATTATAAAAAAAATTTTCTAAATGTTTTTTTTTTTTTAAATTTTTTTTTCCTTTAGAAAAATTTTTTTAAAAATTAAAAAAAATATTTTTTTTTTTTTTTTTCTTAAATTTAAGGTTTACTTTTAATTTTTTTTTAATTTTTTTTTTATTATTTTTAATTTTATTTCCTATTTTTATTTATTTTCCCCCTTTATTTTTTTTTTTTTTGTTTTTTTTTGTTTTTTTTTAAAATTTGTATATTTTATTTTTTTAAAAAAATAAACCAATTTTTTTTTTTTTGGAAAAAAAATAAAAAAATTTTAAAAAATTTTAATAAAAAAAAATTTTTAAAAATTTTTTTATCTTTTTTTAATTTTTTTAAAATTTTTTAAATTTTTTAAAAGGGAAATTAAATTTTTTTTAAAAAATAAAATTAAAAAATAACTTTGTTAGGGTTTTAAAAAATTTAAAATATTTTTAAAATTTAAAATTAAAAAAATAATTTTTTTTTAAAATATTTATGATATTAAATTTAAAAAAAAATTAAACTTTTTTAATTAAAAATTTTTATTTTAAAAATAAAAAATTTTAATTTTAAAATGGTTTTTTTGTTTAAGGAAAAAAATTTTATAAAATTTTTTAATAAAAAAAAAAATTTTTGAGTTTTTTTTATTTTTAAATTTAATTTTATAAAATTTTTTAAAAAAAAAAAAATTTTATTTATATTTTTTAAAAAAATATTATTTTAAAAAATAAATAAAAAAAATAAATTTTTTAAAAAGTTAATAAAAATTTAATAAAAAATTAATTTAATAAAAATTTTAAAAATGAATTTTTTTAATGTATAAATTACATTTTTTTAAAAAATTTTTTAAATAAATTTAAAATTAAATTTTTTTTAAAAAAAAATTAAAAAAATAAAAAATTTTTTAATGTTTTGTTTTCAAATTTTGAAAATTTTGAAAAAATAATTAATAATAAAAAAAATAATAAAAATTTTAAATAAATATTTTAATTTTTAAAGGAAAAAAAAATTAAATAAAAAAAAAAAAAATATTTAAAAAAAAAATTCTTCAAAAAAAATAAAAAAACCAATAAAATTTAAAGTAAAAAAATTAAAAAAAAAAAATTTTAAAAAAAAAATTAAAAAACCCGTTAAAATTTTAATAAAAAATTTTTAAAAAAAAAAAAAAATTAATTAATTAAAAAAAAAATTTTAAAAAAAAAAATTTTTTAATTAGTAAAAAAATTTAAAAAATGTTTAAATTAAACCCCCGGGTCAAGGTGACTAAACAACTTTTCTCCCCGAGCAATACCCCGTCAGGGCTGACAAAAAACTTTCTCCCCAAACTTACCTTCAGGGACTGCAAACAATTTTCCCTTCCCCCCAAAAGTTTTTCCCGTCTTTGGCAAAAAAAAAATCTTTTCCCCCCAAAAAGAAATTACCCTTCATGGCTAACTAAAAACTTTCCTCACAAAGAAATTCCCCCTCATGGCGTTTTTGCCCAACTTTCTCCCCAAACCCGGAAACCCTCAGGGCCCGGGACTAACAACTTTCTCCCCCCCAAGACAATCCCCTTCATTTGGAAATGACAACTTTTCCCCAAATTTTTTACCCGTCTGGCTGACTAACTCTTTCTCCCCAAAGAAAAACCCGTCTTGACGACAAACAACTTTTTTCCCCCCAAAAAAAATCCCCGCCCAGGGCAACAAAACACTTTCCCCCCAATGCGAACCCCCCTTGGCTATTGGTTTGCTTGGGGGATCCCAAATTTCCATTTTTTTTAAACCCACCTGCTCTGCTTTATCCTTGCTTTTTTGTTTCCCTACTTTAAAATAACGGGTTTTCCTGAAAACCCTTTGATTTTTTGCCCCGTGACCTTTTTTTATCTAAAGGGCCTTAGATCACCTTTTACTTATTGGCCAAAAAAGTTAAGTGTTAAAGTCCATCTGTTTTAAAACGCTATATTTCATACGGGCAAAAAACCCTAGCAGACAGTTTGGGCCCCCTTCTCACAATTTGGGAAAACCCGTGGTCTCACAACCCCATAATCGAACAATCCCCAAAAATCCACCCTTATAAAAAAAGGGAAGTCTAAAAGAGCCCTTGGGGAAACCCAAAGAAGCGAGACATAAAAAAAGTTTGTGTGTGTGTTGTTTGTGTGTGTGTTTGGGGGGGTTTGTTTTGTGTGTTCGTTTTTCCCTTTTAAAAACGTTTTTTCACTTTGGGTTTCTGGTGTTTTGCGCGTGCGTATGTGGTTGTGGTGTTTTTGTGTGTTGTGTGTGTTGTGTTGTGTGCGGGGGGGTTTTTGTGGCGCCGCGCCCCATTTTCAATTTGGATTTTAAGTGTGCTTTTGTGAATAGATTGCCCTTTGTTTTCTCCTTTTACGGTAAAACCAAATTTGTTTAACAACACCGGGGTTTAAAATTTTGGGTTTTGGTCTTTTGCGATGGACCCCTTAATATTTTTCCTTTTTTAATTTTATTTGTTTTGGTAAAAAAAAATTTTTTTTAAAATTGGGGATAAATTTTTGGGTTTTTAAAAAATTTTCTGATTGGGACATTTTTGAAATTAATATAAGTTTTTTTTTTTTTGAACAGGTAATCAACCCATCTGGTCGGGGATCTAACCCAAAGGGGAAAACGTAAATTAAATTTTTTTTTCAACATCCCCTTTTTCATTTGTTTTTTTAAGCTTTTCCCCCCTTTTTTTCCAAAGCTTATTTTTTGGGGCCCCCCTTTCAAAAAAAAAGTTTTTCAATAAAAAACCCTTTTCGTTTCGGCCCAGTTGCCTTCATTTACTTTGTTCTGTTTACCTTCATTTTATGAAAAAGTATTTTTTGGGGGAAAATATATTAGGGTTTTGATTTTCCTTTGGGGGGGGGGGGGAATTTTCTCATATCTTCCCTTCCTTTGGAAAGCTAACCTGGGAAAGAAAAATTTACTTTTTTTTAAAAGTTCAATTTTCTGTGCCAAAAGCCCTTTGCTCCGTGTTTTACATTTGTTTGTTTCCCTTTTTTGTCAAGTTTTTTTTTATTTTGGGGGGGTTTGGGTATTAAAAAAAAGCCAAAAACATTTTCAACAGAAACTAATGTTTTTTCCCCCAAAAATTTCTGTTTCTCTCTATCCATTGCAACCGGGGTGCTGGAAAAGCTTTTTTTTTTAAAAACCTCCTGTATTCGAAAAGTTTTCCTCACCCCCTTTTTGTATCCTAAATAGGCTCGGTTTCTTCAACTTTTGGACATCTCCCCCTTCATTGTGTGTTTTTAAATAAAATTCGTTTAAATCCCCTTTTATTTCCTTCTTTTGAAATTTTAAAAGGTTTTATCTTTATATTTTTATAAATTTTTAAAATTTAAGGGTTGGGGAACAAACATTTTAACAGCAAGATATTTCTTTTTAATTTTTTTTTTTGTTGCGGGTTTCCAAGTACAGGGGTTCAGCCTTTTTTTCCCAGAATTCGTTTTCTATTTTTCCTATTCCATTTATGCTTTCCCCTACTATTGTTTTAAAATTATCCATTTATCTTTAAATTTTATTTTTTTTTCCCAAGTGCCCTTGGGAATTTTTAAACCGTTTTCTTCTGTGGGGGCCAAATTTTCCTTTTCCCTTCCGGGGGAAAAATTAAATGAAGTTTGAAGTTCTTTTTTTATTTAGCATGTTTAAAAACCACCATTATTTTTAGCCAACTTCTTTAAATTTGTTTTTTCCTTTTTAAAATGCCCCTTTTGGGGTTGGGCTGTTTTTTTCCTTTGCCCAAATAAATTTTGTAAAATTTTTGGGGGTTATTTTATTCAATTTTTTTTGGGGGGAATTACCAATTTTGTTAACGAAAAAAAGCGGGCTAAATTAAAGCCCTTTATCATTTAAAATTTTTCCCTTGAATGCAAGATTTTTTCCCTGCTCCCCCCCCCCCCCCCCCCCCCCCCCTTTTTTTAGTTTTTGTATATATTAAATTTCTTTTTTTCCCCTTTCTCTTCGAGGGTTTTTTTGCCGGGTGGCATTTCAAAAATTTTCCCCCCCTTAAATTTAATTCCATCTACCAAATAAAGGGAAGGATTTTTTTCTTTAGGGTTTTTGTGGGGGCCAAATTTTTAAAACCCCTTTATTTTTTGGTCCATGTTAAGTTTTAGCCCTAAAAAAATTTTTAAAATTTTTTTTTTAGAAAAAAAAAAAGCAAAACAAAAAAGGGTCTTTTTTTTAAAAAAAAATTATGTTGGGGTCCTCTCCAGTTGTTTTATTTTTATTCCCTTTGGCTTCTTTCTTTAATCTTTTTTTTGGGGAACCCCAATGCCATTTTATTTTTACTGTTTCTTATTTTATACCAAAAGTTTTAATGCAATAAAAAGGGTTTAAAAGGGTAAAATGGACACCCTTTGGGCCAAAATTACCACATTCCACACAAAGGGTTTTAAAAACCCAAACCCAAAAAGGGGTTTGCACTGCTTTGGGCTCCTTTTTGGTCAAAACATGTACCCCATTTTTTGAAAAACCCGTTCCAAATCCAAATTTTTAAAAACACATGCAAAAGTTACGTTTTTGAAAGGGTGTCAAATTTTTTGAGTAGCCCAAAGGCCCCGAAAGGGCCCAATTTTATCAGTTTATTCAGGTAATTAATCAAAATCCTCTTTGGGGTTCTAAATCGGTTGCTATATTTCCCCCTTTTTAAAATTTCCCTCCTTGATTCTTTTTTAAATTTATTTTTTTATTTTGCTTAATTTTTCTCCCAAAACCCTTTTTGAAAAAAATGTTATAGTCTGTATTTTGTCGGGTTTTCTCGGCCCTCCATTTTCAAGTTTTTCCTTTTCAAAACCCTTTCCCCCTTTATGTTCAGTTTTTTTAAGGGGCCCTTTCTTTTTAAAGTAATACGGGGCTTTCCTTTTTCTAATATTCAATGAAGGAGTTGGGTCGCAGTACTCCCACAATCCTCCCCCCCAACAAAATTTTTTTTAAAATTTACTGTCAAAGCCCGTCGTTTCCCGGGGCCCCAAAAATCTTTTCCCCAAATTTTTTTTGACAAAGTTGTCTCACAAAGGGCAAAAACCTTTCCTTCGCATACTACGGGTTTTTCATTTCTATTTAACGTTTTAAAAGGGTGGTTCATTTTCCCATGAAGGGAACAGCGGCCGTTTTGCACCACCAAATTTTTGTAATCTCTAAAACTTTTTATTAAAAAAAAAAAAGAGGCTTGTTCAGTAGAATTTCTTTTTTGTTTTGGTGAAATTTTCCCCCTAAAATTTTTTTTGGGGCACAGTTTTTTTAAAAATTCTTTTTTTTTTTAACTTCGCCCCTTTTTTCCAAACTGCAAAAAAAATTTTAATTCTTCCTCCCCCCTTTGGACCCAAATCTGTTCTACTCGAACTCGAGGGGCCTTTATTTTTAAAGAATTTCATTTTTTCCCTATTTTTGTTTTTTTTTTTAAATGAAGCAGAGGGACTGGGTTTTTGCCCCCCCCACTAAAGATTGTGAATTTCCATTTTAAATCTTTCCCCCCCTATTTTCGAAATTTTTTTTTAATTTTTTTTTTTTTGGGGGGTTTTTGGGGGTTTCGTGTAAAATGTTTTGGCGGGTTGGAAACCCAGTGTCCCTTTCCCCAAGGGAAATATCCAAAATTCAATACATTTTTCGTCTGCAAAACAGAGATCGTTTTAAAAAGGGAAAGCCCCAAAGGGGAAGTCGAGCATCACATATTTAGGTTAGTTGCCCTTGTCACAGAGCCCAGAAAAAAAAAATCGCTTCAAAGGGGTCCCCCCCCCAAAAAGGGAAAACACCCCCTCCCTTAAAAATGTTTCCACGGAACTTTTCGAATTTTTTTTTCCATGACAAATGTGATTGGGGTTTGATCCCCGAGCAAAGAAAAAAGTTTTCAGCATTCAACCTTTTTCTCTTTCCCCCCATGGGGGTTTTGGGCACCTTTCTGGCCACCCAAAATTTCTATCGGGTTACTGAAAAATTTCCCCCGACGCAGAATTTTACGGGGGCCCCCCCCAATGACGGGGACTTTCATAATGCAGCTGTAAAACCCCATGAGCCGGGGGACAAATTTCGGGGAGATCATGATTACCTCCAATTTAGTGACAACCCCAACCCTTAAAGCTGATGACAAGAGGGCCCAAAAGTCAGACCACTGCGGACCATCCCTTAAAATAAAAAAGAACCCTTCTTTAGGGTTCAAAAAACAACGAAACTCAGCATTGATGAGATTTAATGGTCCCGTCCCAAGGGTCGTCAAGGTTTAAAAACAATTTTATAAAAGGCAAAACCCATCCTATTTGGTTCAAGATGGGGGGCCCTTTGGGGCTACCCCCTTGGGGGAATACCCCCCCGTCCATTTGGCCCTACCGGGGGAAAAAGGGAAAGGGCCCAACCCTGTTGGGGCCCCCTGCCCTAGTGGGGGAAAAGGGGATTTTTCCGTTGCCCTTTCGATCTTGTTCTGAAATCCAAGGCAAGACGTTTTTCCCACCTCACTTTTGAAAAACCTTTCCCACATCACTAAAACTCGGGGGACTCCCCGTTTCTTCCAAAGGCTTTTGGAAATTCCCCCGGGAAAAACCAATTTGTGCCAAAACGGGTTGAAAAAATTTTTTCCGCTGGGGGAATTTTTTTTGCGGGAGATGAAAAAAAAACCCAAGGGGGGAACCCTTTTCCGACTACTAACTGACACAAGCAATGCCCAAAAGGGGTGGTTCGTTTTGAATGACAATAACGTTGTCAAGGGGTTTCCCCAAAAAGGTGGGGGGGGAACCCTTTACACAGAAAACAATTTGTTTCCCAGGCAAGCCCGGGCAGCACCCCCAACATTGATCGCCAGCTTCTCATAAACCACTACAACAAGCCATGGGAGGGATTGTTTGGTTGGACCAGAAAAATTGACAATTACCGCGTCTCCACCCGATCAAAGAAATGGTGGGGGTCCTTTTTCCCCTTCTTTTTTGCCTGGTTTTGGGGGCCGTTTTAGCAAACCGGCACTTGTACCAGGCCTCGCCCATTTGGAGAAAAACCCCCCCCCCCCCCGGGTTTTTTGGGCGGTGCGACGACCCCCTTGCCACTGTCTACCTGTTAAAATTCAGTGAAGCAGCTTCGCGTGGGGACTTTCCCACTTTGGTCCCCCGGGCCCAGCTTGACAACGGTTGCACTGGCCCTTCTTTTTTAAAGGGCAGAGATCACCTTGGGGCGGGGTTTCCAAAAAGCGACTCGGTGTTTTTTCCCTTTGGCAAGAAGAGCAGTGGAAAAATTTGCCCCAAAGTGCAATGGGGGGGCTTCATGCCAAATTTTTTGGGCAGCCTTTCACAAAAAAGATGGTGATAAAGGGCCCAGTATTTTTAACAAAGGGGACACGTTTAAAGGGTGAAAACTAACCGGGTTAAAAATTTTGCTGGGGGAAAATTCCCAACTTAATGAGTAAAATGCCTTTTTGGTTCTTTTTTGGTGTTCAGTTATTTTACAATTAATCGGGTTAACAATCAAGTAAATAATACTTTTTCCCCTGTTTTGATAAAAAATTAAAGAAAAAATTTGGGCTGAACTTTTGATTTAAAAATGGTTCTGTGTCTTTGTATGTATCTTTTTAAAAAAAAACCTTACCCTCTCGGGGCCTACCCGCCCCCCCTATAGTGGGACGGAAAGGTTTTTAAATATGTCTAAAACAAAAAACCGAAAAAAAAAGTAAAACCCCCTTCAAACCCCCTTTACTTGCAATACTTTTAACACCCCGAAAAAACTTTACCCAAAATAAAAAAAACAAAAAAAAAAATAAAAAAAAAAAAAGGAAAAAAAAAAATTTCCCAGGCATATAGGGGTTTAAAGGGGGATTTATAAATTGATGATTGCTGGACCATAGATTAAACATTGTTTAAAGGGTTTTAAATTTTTTTAAGGAGCTCAAAAGATATAAAACCAAAAAAAAAGGGAAATATCAGGTTTTAAAAATAACTGGGGAAAGGAAAAACAGAAATTTTAAAACTGAGAAGTGAAACCCAGTGCGTAACCTACCCTAATCCTTGACGCTGCAATTCCCTTTGGGAAAAAAAACCGGTACCAGTGCATGAGGAAGGCCCTTTTGGTGATGACTGTTTGGGAAAGCAGCACTGACCACTGTCATCAAAGGTAATGTGCCCCCTAAAAGTTTTTCACCACCACAACCACTGCTGGCCGCTTTAAAGGAATGTCTTTAAAAGCAAGAGGACAGCTTTTGTCTTTTTGGCGGTACACAGAAAAGGGGAAAGGGCAACGGTGATCGACTTCAGTTTTCATCTTGAAACCTGTATGCAGCCCCCGCTCCCTTTTTTTGGCTGGAACTGAACCTATACCTCAAAACCAAAAGATTGGTTTTTTTTATGTCGTTTTTTGCAAATCCCTTTGAGCCAAATAAGTGGGAACTGAACCAAATACCTCAAAACTTTCCCCTTTCCCCCCCTTTCGTTTTTTGTTTCTTTTACTCCCCCTTTGCGGGCCCTGTTTTGGGGTGCGGGTTTGGTTTTCGTTTTTAAAACCCTTGGGGGGGGTGAAACTTCCCACGTGGGGGTTTCTTATTTGACGCCAAAAGCACGGCACAATCAGCCGTGTCTCCCTGATGGGGTCCGACCCAGCGGATGAAAGGCCTAGGAGCGGAAATACAAATAGATCTTTTTTTTCCAGGAAGGATTACAAGGGTTTCCCCCCCGCTTTGCACCTAGTGGGGGTTTTCATATTTTATGATTTTTGCTTTTTTTAATTTCATGTTTCCCTTTTTTCTTAAATCTTCGACCCCCCCCCCCCCCCCCCCCCCCTTTTTTTTTTTTTTAAGTTAAAATCTTTCCCCAAAAAGTTTTAAACTATAATGAGGGAAAGAATTGTTAGCCTCCCTTTTTTTTCCACCCACCAATTGGGTTGTTCGGGCTTTAAATTTTTTTTTTGGGGTTCTTTTCAGTGGGGGGTTTTGCTTTCTCTTGGGGAGATCCAAGAAAAGGGTTTTGGTTCTGAAACAACTTAGCTCTGACAAGGCTTGGGTTTTTTGAAACAGCAGAGCGGGAACCACTCAGACTTTTTCCCATATTTTTTAAATCCCCCTTCCCATTTTTGAAGGGATCCTAAAGCTTTAGGCCCCCAAAGGGTTTTTCCCCCCTCAGTTTAAAAATGTTTTTGATAAATGGTTTTGTTAGTTTTCCAACTTTTTTTTTTTTCCCCCCAACTTTCCCCGGTTTTGGTTCCCCTTTTTTTAAAAACTTCCCCTTTTGGGGCTGGCGCTGTTTGGGGTGCTGTTGATTTTTTTTTTTTTAAAAACCCCCTTGGTAAATGAGAACACCTTTAGAATTAGGGAGGCGGTGGGGTCTTTTCTTTTGACGCCAAGGGGCAAGGCACAACAGGGGGTTTTCCCCCCTGATGAGTCCAACCCAGCGGGAGGAAAGGCCTAGGAGCAGGCAATACAAATAGATCTCCCTTTCAGGGAGGATTACAATGGTTCCCCCCATGCAGTATAAAAGGGTTTTAAATTTATATTTAAACCATTTTTTTTTTTTTTATTTATTTTTTAATCTTCCCCTTTCATCCCCCCTTTTTTTTAATTTCAAAATTTTGCCAAAAAGTCTTTCCCCCATAATGCGGAAGAATTTTTTGGGCCTGCACTTTTTTTTCCCCCAAAATACTTATTTGGGTTCCCAAGCATCTTTTTGGTATGTTTGTGTTTTTAAAAGCAATCCTGGGCCAACGGGACGGGGGAACTAAAATTATCCCCTCACACCAGATTGGTATTTTTGTGCCCCTTTAAACCCAAATTGCCTAACCCAACGACGTGGAACTAAACCTTAAAACCTCCACCAAAATTGGTATTTTTTTGTGTCTTTAGCAAATGCCTAACCCAACAGACGTGGAAATAAACCCTTAAATACCCAAAAAGTTTGGTATGTTTGTGTCTTTAGCAAAGGGCCAAACCCAACAGACGTGGGGCTAAAACCAAACCTCACACCCAGTTTTGGGTATGTTTGTGCCCTTTTGAAAAGGGCCCTGACCAAAACAGACGTGGAACGGAATTTATACCTAAAACCAATTGGTATGTTTTTTGGTCTTTAGCAAATGCCTGACCCAACAGCCCCGTGGAACTGAACTTAAAACCTTTCACACCAGATTTGTATTTTTGTGCCCTTTTAGCAAATGCCTAACCCAAACCCGACGGGGAACTGAACTTAAAACCTCACACCCGGTTTGGTTTTGTTTGTGTTTTTTAAGGCAAAGGGCCTGAGTCAAAAGACGGGGAAACTGAACCTAAAACCTCCACCCGGAAATTAAATGTTTTTTGGGGTTTTTTGAAAAAAAGGCCTGAGTAAAAAGGGAACGTAGAATTTGGGAAACAAAATACCTCATCCCCGGTTGGAAATGTTTGTGTTTTAGAAAATGCCTGAGCCAACAGACGTGGAACAAACCCTTTATACCTCCCACCCAGATTGGTATTTTTTTGTCTTTAGCATATGTCTGAGCCAACAAGGGATCATTCGAATTTGTGAAAAACGTTTGTGCCAATGATGTACTATCGTAAAGATGGAATGGTCGCTTTTGGGAGGGAAATTGTTCACGGATGGGTTTTTTTGGGAAAAAAATACTCATGTCCTCATGTTTTTATCTAGGAATCGCCCTTTTTGGGCAAATGGTAAATTTTTTCCTCTATTCTGAATAGTCCCCTTTCGGAAAAAAAGGTGGTTTTTTTCCTCATTTAGAAGGCCAGTAAACGTCAAACTTAAAAGAAGACAGTCCCAAAACCCTTTTACCCCTTTCCCCCCCTGAAAGAGTTTTTGCAAACAATGCCAACATTGTAAATTAAAAGCTTTTTCATCCCCCCGTCGTTTTTTTGTTAACACCTTTTTTTGTAGTTCATTTTTTTTGTTCGGTCCCAAATTCGAAAAACCCCTTCACATTATTTTTTTTTTGCTTCGGGTTTAAATATGTTTCCAAAATCGGGCCATCCTCTCCCTTGAGCATCTTCGTTGCAAATTTCCCTTTGTTTATTGCCCTTGTTTTTTTTTTTTAATTTAAAAAGTTCAATTTGGGGAAAAAAAAAAACCAAAACACACTTTTCACAAAATATTGTAAATTTTTATTAAGGGATCCCAAAACAATACCTAAAAGAATATGGGGTGAAAATTTTAAAAAAACCAAACCGGGTTTGAACAACATGCAAGCCTTGAAGTGAGTGAGGGCCACCCCAAAACACACCTCAACCCCAAAACACACCCACACAAAACACACCAACACACACACACCGGGGAGAGAGAGAGAAGGGGAAGAGGGGAGAGAAGAGATGAGGGAAACCAAAGAGGGAGAGAGAAAAGAGAAGAGAGGGGAGAAAACAAGAGCATTAAACAATTAGATAGTGGTAAAAGTAAGCAAAAAGTGAACCATTCCCTTTTCACCAAAAAGAAAGAACCCACAAAAAATGGGGAGAGGGAGCGAAAGGGGGTGGTTGAAAAAGAGAGGAGAAAAGAGAGAGGGAGAGAGGGGAGAGAGGGGGGAGAGAGAGAGAGAAAAGAGAAACGGGGAAAGAAAAAGAGGGTTTTTAGTTTTTAAATTTGAAATCCTTCACTGGCAAACATATGTAGACCATCACAGTTCATTTTTGAAAACGGAAAAAAATTCAAAGTTTTTGCCTAGAAGCTTTTTTTGTCCGTGATTCAGGGGGAAAATTGGGTTATTTGTTGTCGGGCTCCCTTTGGTTTTCCAATGGAGTTTTTTCACAGTCTTTACCTCTGTGGGATTCTCACCACCAAGGGTTCAAAAACAGAATTTCCAAAATTTTTCCCCCAAGGGCCCGCCCGGGGAAAGGGGAAAATTCAATGAGAAGAAAGGAAAGGTGAGGGAAAAAATTTTTCTGGAATAATTTAAAAACCTTTAGGGGAAAGAGTAACAAATAAAAGGAAAACATCTTTGAGCTGTTTCCCTTTTGGAAAACTTTTTTTTTGAATGCAAAAAAAAAAAAATCGAAACGTTTTTTAAAAGAATGGGAGTGGGCCCAAACAAATAAGTGCCCCAAAAGCAAACTAATAATTTTTGATGGAACAGTACTTGTGGATCCCCTTTTAAGAGATTTCAAACTTCCCCCCGAAAAAACCAGGCAAACTGCCGCAAACCAAAAATTTTAGTCGGAAAAAAAACAAGCACAGGCGGACAAAAACCTTCCATAAACCCCAAGAATTTTTTGGCAAAGAGAAAAATTAAAAAAAAAGGGGGGGGGTGGGAGGGGGTTGGGGAAAAGGGCTTAGATAAAAGAAAAAGAGGTTGCAGACTTTAAAAGTAAAAATCCTTCCCCTAACAGAAACAGAAGTCCATCCCGAAATTTGGAACCTTCCATATTTCCCGCCCTTTAAAAAACCCCTAACCCCCTTTTAAATTTAAATTTTAATCTTTAAAAACAAATCCTTTGTGCGAATTTTCCCGCCATTTTCTAAGATCGCCTTAAATTAGCTTTTCTCCCCTTTTTTTAGTAGTGTATTTTATGGTGTACTTTAATGGGTTGATGGCAAGGTTTTTTAAAAGGTTAAAAAAAACACAGCCCAAGGGGGGCCCCAAACCCCCTTCTCCAGGAAACGGGGAAAAAAACCCCCCAATTTTGCCCCAAAATCCCCCAAAAAACCCAGGGAAAACCCCCACAGGAAGGGCGTCACAAGCGACAAATGTTCAACCTCCGGGCTATGGTCAAGGGCTGTAAAACTTTGGTTGAATTCTTTTTCATAAGCGTTTGGGTCTGGGACGGCCAATTGATGAAAAACCTGGGCCCCGTGGGAAAAAGAAAAAAACCCCCAAAACAAAATTTTAATATGTTAAAAAACCTATAAACCAAATCTTCCTTTGAAAATTTCGCTCTAAAAAGGGGAAAGGGATTGGGACAAATTCCCCGTTTTGGGGTGTTTGAAATTCCCCAGTCTGAAAAGGTTTACTGGGGAATTTAAAAGGAAAAAAGGGATAAAGCAACCAAAAACCCCCAATTTTGCAGGCAAAAAAGCTGATGCTGGGGTTTTAATGTCAAAAAACCCCACAGAACTGAAAGGAAATGGGTGGAAAAACCCCATAAAACGATTTGATTGTAATAAAGAAGATGATTTTTAAAAATGACACTTCGCTCACAGCAAAAATAAAAACCCAGCCGTCTTGCCGGGCAGAACTGTTTTTCCCCTGGTGTCGTCATTGTAAAAAATAAATTTTCCCCGGAAAAAGTTTAATGCCCCCCAATGGCAACAAAGTTTGACTCCCTTTGAAAGCCCCGCCATGGTGAGGTTGGTGACAAACACACTGAAGCCCTTGAAGGCGTCATGCTCTTCACGAACAAAAAGCGCACGCAACAGAAGACTTTCCCGTCAAAGAAAAGACAGGCAACCGCCCCGAAACACTCTATAACCCGGGGGTTTTTTATGACGGCCCAAAAAATTATTGCATGAAGAAAATTTTACCCTTGGGGGGGCGAGACAGGTAACTTTAAAAGGGATTTTGGAAAGCCTTTCAGTGCAGCAGAATTTATAAATTTTCTGTTGTTATAAAGCGTACCCTTTGGAAAAAATGTTTAAAAAGATCAGGCGGAAAGAAATTTTTACGGACCGGTGATCCAATTTTAGAGCATATTAACTGAAAGGGATGAACTGGGAAAAAACCCACAAAATGATTTTTGTGGATTGGAAATGAAAAAGGGTAAGTTCAGTTTTTTGGTTTTGCGAGGAAAAAAAGTGAGAGGGAAATTTTGGGGTCCAATACAGTCAGTGTGGGTGGGGCAGGTTTCAGTCCCGTGAGAGCGAGGTTTTTGGCCAAAAGAAGGGGGGTTTAGTGCGAGAGCCAACAAAGGGTTTTTGGAAGGTAAAAGTGTAGTAGACTTTTTAAACCCATTTCAGAAAATCATAGACTTTCTGCAGTTTGGGTTTTTACTGAGGAAACAAGGGGCACCTCACTTCCCCAAATGGACTTTGGGGAAAAAGGGCGTCAAAGAACACTGTGCCAGGACCCCCAACAAAAGAGGAGGGGGTTGTTACCACATCAAAAGCAGTGTCATTTCCGAAACCCTTGGGATCCATTTGCGCAGCTAGGAAAGAGAGTTGCAGAAAAAGGCTGAGGGAACCAAAAGAACGGGGCTTTCCCCCGACAAAGACAACTTTCAGGGCACAAACACCCACCAAAAAAAATTCATCGTCATGGGTTGGGCAGTGAGGCCAGTAACCCACTTTTAAAGGGCTGTGTAAACAGATTGTTGACAGTTTTGCATCGAAAAAGCCTGGACAACCTTTCCCCTTTCCCCGAGCCTCTTTGGGCCTGGTGATCAATTTCAGTCGTGTAAAATCCATTGCAAACGTGGTAGACGGCAGCAGTAAAGAAGTCCCCAGGAAACGTAATTTGGGTTTGGGGGGACAAGACTATTGGACTTCATTGGGGGGGAAACGAACTGCCCCGATTCCTTTTAAAGTTTAAAAAATAAAAAGGGGTTGGGGAATGCTTGTTTTTGTACCCAAAGGGTTTGGCCCCGAAGTCACCCACAGTTTTTCCTTTGTCCGACTCATCCCAGCAGTTGGCCATTTTCATCACATAACTTTTTTAATAGGGAGAAAACCCCAAAATTTACTAATCTAAACTTCCTGGCCCAAACAGGGTGTTTACAAAATGATTTATCACTCTTTTCATTACAATCACTTTATGAAATCACATATTACAGTGTCGATTTCGTGTGGAGTCCCTCATCGCCCTGTAAAAAGTGGGGACCCCCGGGGGAAAAGAGGAAATGTGAGTGTTTTTCCCTTTTGCCTGTAAGCAAAAAAAGTCCCGCCAGAAAAAGGGGCAAGGGGGAAAGTCCGTTTTGGGCCACCCGAATTTTTTAGCGGTCCCGAACCCCCAAATAAAAAAAATGCAAGTGTCACATGACCCATTTTCCCGGGGAAATCCCGTCATATATTGCTGTCCTTTTTGTTGATAAAAATGCCCGACCCTTTTGTCAAGGTTTTTCCTTGGAAAGATAATTTTTTTGTCACTGTTTTTAAATTTTTTTTAAATTTTACACACTTTCCCTAAATTTAAAAAAATAACTCTCTAAACCCAAAAAACGTACATTGTTTACTGTTTCAAAAAAACAAAGTGATTTTTAAAAACTTTCAAGCACAAAACCCTTTATGTAGATTGCTACAAAGGTGGAAAAAACCCGAAAAAAATTTATTTCTTTATCGTCTTTACTTGGGTTTAAACCCGCGTAAAGTCTGTCAAATTTTAGAAAAAAGGTAAACTCCATAGTTCAAACCAGGGCCAAATCCTGCAAACCCGAAAGGATGTAAAATTTGCTTTTTTTTCTAATTATACCGTTTCCAATTATTAAGGGACCAGTGGGGCGGGCTTTGGGTTTGGGTTTGGGGTTGAATTTTTCAAAACTCAATTGGCCCTCTCATTGCGATTTTTTTATCACTGACAAATTTCCCCTCAAAATGTGGACAAGCTTGTAGCAAAAGATTAACAAATTTCCCAAACAGCCCTTGCACTAGGACTGTGAAGGGAAAAAGTCCCCTTTCAAACCCGTCCCTCTTCACACTCGGGTTGGGAGGTTTCAGGCCAATGCGAGGAAAGCGGGGGAGGTTTCACGGAACAGTTCCCGAAACCTTGGGGGGGAAATTTTCGAGGTCGTCCACTCTCAAAAAAAAAAACGAGGGAAAAAAAGCCTTTTAAAAAAAACCTCTCACAAGCTACAATTTTTTAAATTTTAAAGGGTTTAAAAAAGTTGGGGCAAAATTTAGACCCCCCCCCGAAGCCCTTTGATCCCCCACCCCAAGGGGTTTTCTTTTGGGTTTTTTAAAAATTCTGGGGATATCATTTTCAGTTTTAAGTGATAAAGTAAAAGATGGAGATGGGACTTTTGGGCCCAAACCCGTGAGTTTTTCCTTGAGGGTGGAAACCCTGACTTTTTTTTTTTGACAGGCAAAAAAACGTCTTTGAATTTCGGCTTAACAGGGTTTGTAAAGTTTTTGGGTTAAAAATGACACCCCAACGTTTGGGGTGGGCCCTCACAAGAAATTGGGCCCCTCTTTTCAAAAAACAGTTAAAGAAAAAAAAAACCAAAAATTGAAATTTATACCATAAAATTTGAACAAACTGAAAAGCCAAAAACTTTTTAATTTTCTCACCTGTAAAAAAAGTCAAGACAGAGAAAATGAATGGGAAAAAGGGGCCGGCCGGGCCCGCAGAGGGGAAGGGGGGTAAGGTCATGTTTCTTATTGCCCCACCGACCGCAGAGGGGCCCCTATTTGGGGGTGGGCCGGTGCTGAAGGGCAAACCCCAAGGGCATCAAAAAAAAAACAAATCCAAAAAAAATACAAAAAACCCCTTTTAACATCTTTTTTTAAATATGCCTTCTAAAACGCAAAAAAACCGTTTTTCAAAATCTTTCCCTTCCCTAAAAACTTAAAATCCCGTTGAAAAATGGGTTTAAACTCTTTTAGAAAAAACGGTCAGGTGGGACATCTCTGAACAAAGTCTTCTTAGAGTCGCTGTAAAGTTTTTTATGTCCAAATCGTGCAAGTTCCAAAAATTTTTAAAAAATATATGTTCACTGTGAGTGGAACCCATGAAAAATGGAATCACTACGGAGCCTTTTGGGAACCTTTTTAAAAAGGGAAAAATGGGCCGGGGTTAAAAAACGAGTAGCCTGTAAGCAAACGGCCTAAGGGCTGTTTTTGTCTTTCCCAAACCCCCTTGGGAACGTGGCAAAAAAAAAATTTCCCGGTTTGGGGCCCTATTTTTGTACAAATTTGTTATCCGTCTGCGTGTTTTTATTCTTTTTTTCCAGAGGGCTTTGACATAAGCCCGTGTTTGGGGGTCAGATCGTGTGGGGTTTAGACAATCTGCTCCACTTTTCCTTTGTGGCAACCCCTTGGCAAGTTGTCGACCACCCCCCGGGTTTCCTCGAATTTCCCCCCATTGGGTGGGGAAAACCCCAAACAAAAAAATATGTTTTTTATCCATCTGATTTCAGAAAAATTTTCAGGTTTGAAAACTTTTTAGCAGCTGAGGGGCTTGAGATTAACCGGGGCCCGCAAATGGCCTTTTCCCAAAGGGAAAGGGGGGGATGATTTAAAAAAAAGGCCCAATCGTAGTTTGGTTTCGGAAACCTATTGGGGGGCCCAAAATGGGCATTTTCTTTTTGAATAGGGGCTGTGAGGACACCGGGGGGATTTTTACTGCACAAAACTTTGCCCGAAGGGAACCCCCCTCCTCAGATTTGGGAAAAAGTCCCGTAAAATTTTCGGAAAAGGGTGGAAACTTTTTAACACAGATTCAGCAATAAAAAAACCCTTTTACGGCCAAGGAAACAGCTGAATCAAATCGGTCTCCCGGAAGGGAAAAAAATCCATGGAGGGTCCTTCAGGAAACTTGGGTAGAAACACAAAATGCTTCAAGGTCTATTCTGCTTTGTTCAAATTGGGGGGGAAGAATGCGGGAATTTCCCCCGGTGGAAAGGAACTGGTTTTTTGGTCATCCCAAATTTTTTTTGGGGGCGGGGTCAAAAACCAGTCATATGCAGGGGTTTTGAGGTTTTAGATAAAAGACTCAGAAAAGGAGTTTTAAGGGGGGAGTTTCAATTTTCCCTTTTTAGAGGGGTATTTTTTTCCCGCCTCAGGGATTAGGGCTTTAAAAAGGGGTTTGGTGAGGAAAAGCCCCCCAGACACAATTTGAATTCCTTGATTTTTTATTTGGGGTCTAGGGCTTTTCAAACAGGGAAAAGGGTCTCGACCCGAAAGCCGTACACTTTTCAAACCCCCTAGGGGTTTAGTTTAATGGGTGAAAAATGGGGAGCAAATTTTCTTTGGGCAGGGGGCCCCAAAACCCCGTGGTTTTTTGCAAAAAATTAAAAAAATAGATAAAAGGGTATGGATAGACAAAATAGATAGGTACACACACACACACACACACACAACAAAAACAAACACACACCACAAACACATTTTTATATATTTATTATATATTTTAAAAACACACACACACACACACCACACACACAAAACACACACACACAAAACACACAGAGAGTTAGGAGAGAGAGAGGTACAGGCATAAACGTTGCAGATGTTAAAAAATACCTTTGGGGTGGGCTTCTCTGGCAAATTTTATAGTTTTGGTCATTGCATTTCTTTTTCTAGGTTCCAGTTCAGAAACAGGCTGACAGTACTTTGTGTGAATTAAAAAAAAATATGAACGAAAAAGAAGCGGGGTACTTTAAGTCTTTTTGCCTGGTATAAAAAAAAAAACATATCATCTAATTTTATCAAGGCCCTTCCCTTTTTAATTTCATTTTCTAATGATTGCCCCCCCTTTTGTACCTGCTGAAAGCAAACACGTTCTCTTGGGTGATCTGGACCTACCCTTTTCCCAAAGGATTGCAAAAGAATGCCCCCCCTTTGGGGAAAACCCAAATGCCAACCCTTTCCTTAACGCTTTATCAAAAAACCCTGTCTTCATAATACTTGCAATGAAGTGCCCATCTATTTTGTACCGTCCGCCATATCCCAAAACCCTTCCCCGTACATTGACCTGGGCCTATCTTCCCAACATGGGTTTCTGTTGGAAAAATGACTTTTTTTTGTGCGGCAGAAAAGAAAAACCCTTTTTCTGTATGCCTAACCCCCGGCGAATCTTGGGGGAAAAAATTGGGAAGGAAATTTTTCTAGCTTGCTACTGTGAGCTGATTTTTAAATACTTCTTTTTTTTTCCAAAAAAACAAAAAACCGCTAAACCCAAAAGGGGCCTTTTTTTGTTTAACGTTTAAACCCTGTGGTTTTTTTTCAGGGCTCATTTTTAACCCACCCCTTTCTGATATTTCTAGAGGAAATAACCAAAATTTTTTTAACAGATGTTGAAACCCCTGTCTGGAAATGATCCAACCTTTCTGTAAAAAGTATTGCTAAAAAGAGACTATCTTCCGTAAACGTTAAAAAATAAAAAAACCCCCACTATTCTCTGAGTTTATCTACGTTTTTTTTTAAAGACACTTTTTTCATACGGGGACTACTTTGTGGAAAAAACTACCCCGTAATAATTTTTAAAATTTTTTTAAAACTGTTCCCGAGTCAACATTTCAAAAAAACCCACTTTCGGTGCTATCGACAAATTCTAGACCCCCCTTTTTAGCATGATCTGATAAAACCCTCCCTTCCCCCTTTTCAAAAAATTCAATTTTAATTTTTACGATCACTTTTAATGCTCTTTGTAAAACTTTGCGGGGGCACATTTCACCACAACCACATTTTCCCTCCCCCCCCCCCCCCCCCCCTCCCTCCCCCTTCCCCCTCCTCCCCTCTCTCCCCCTTTTTCTCTCTTCTGAAATATACAGACATGGGACGCGCAAGCGCAAACGCGTGCATGCATGCTGCATGCAAACAGAGTGCTCCACCACACACAAAAAGATAGTTTGATTTGATAGATAAAATAGATAGATAGATAGAAATTAAAAATAGATAATTTGATAGGGTAGAAAAGGACGTAAGTGTTGTTTTCGTTTTTGCGTTTCCCCCTTTGTGTTGTGGTGTGTGTGGTGTGTGTGTGTGTGTGTGTGTGTGGTGGTGTGTGTGTGTGTGTGTGTGTGGGCGCGTGCCGGGGGCCCTGTCAACGCGCGTACAAACTCAATTTTTTGAAGTTTAAAACCTGAAGTTTAGATTTTGGGGTGAAATTTTCTTCATCCGATGTACACGCGAAAGTTTTTTTCGAGTGGTGTGGGGTGTGTTTTGGGGGTGTGTGGGGGGTGTGTGGTGGTGTGTTGGTGTTGTTGTGTGTGGATGGTGTGTGTGTGTGAGTGTGTGTGTGTGGGGTGTGGGGTCGGTTTTGGGGGGTGTGTGTGTGAGTGTGTGTGTGTTTGGGGGGTGTGTGTATGTGGTGTGGGTGTGGGGTGGTGAGTGTGTGTGTGTTTGTGTGTGGGTTTTGGGGGGGGGTTGTGAGTGTGGGTGTGTGGGTGGGTTTTGGGGTTTTGTGGGGTGTGTTTGTGTGTGGGGTGGTGTGTGGGGGGTGTGGGGGGGTTTTTTTTGGGGGTGGGGGGGGGGGGGGCCGGGGGGGGGGGTGTGGGGGGGGGGGGGGGGGGGGTTTGTCGGTTTTGGAAAATTATGAAGGGCTGTTTCATTATTTTCCTTGGAACCCGAGAAAGCGAAAAAAAGCTTTTAATGGTTTTCCATTGGGGCTTTTTAGCTGGGCCCCCCGGGGCAACCCCACCCCCATGTAAAAAGGGTTTGGGTTTCTCGGGGCTCCAAGAAAATGTGTGTTTTGAAAAAGGGTCCCGCCACTGAAACAGGCCTTCACGTTTAATCGTACTGGGCTTTTTGACCAAATTTCCCCTTCATTGGGGGCCCGGGCCTTTGGGGTCGAAAAAAATGATTAAATTTAAAGGGTTGTTTTCTTTTATATTTTAGTTTATGAGTTTTTTTTTTTTCCCCTCCCCCCCCTCCCCCCTCCCCTCCCCCTCCCCCCCTTTTCCCCCCTCCCCCCCTCTCCCCCCTCTCATCCCCCTCCTTCTCCCCCCTCCTCCCCCCCTTTCCACCCCCCCTCCCCTTTTATTTTTTTTTTTTTTTCATTCTATGTCTTTTCTGTCCGTCTGTGATTTTTTTATTCTGTCCCGTCCCCTCTGTATGGGGTGCATGTGTGTTTGTTTAATTTTGTTTTTTTTCCTTCGTTTTGTCTGTCTGTTGTTGTTCCCGTCCCTTTTTTGTCTGTCTCTTCCCCTCTCCTCTCTTTCTCTCTCTCTCTCCCTTTCCCCCTCTCCCCCCCCTCTGTGTTGTGTGTGGTGGTGTGTGTGTGTGTGTGTGTGTGTGTGTGTTTGTGTGTGTGTGTGCGTGCGCGTGGATGTTGTGCCAAATTTTTTCCCTTCGGGGCCTGGAATTTAAAAAAGAACACATGTATCCACTTTGAAAGATGGAAATAGTTTGGGGGTAGATTTAAAGGGGTCTTAAAGAAATAGCTTGGAGAAGAACGTGACCCATGTTTTTGGGGAAAAAGAGGCTTCCCTTTGGGACTTTTTAAATTTTCCCAGGGGTTAAACCAATTTTGGGGTTGAAGCAGAAAAACAAGTGATTGAGTTTTTCCCTTTATAATTGAACATTTTTTCCGTGCCCTCGTTTTTTATGTTTCTTGATTTTTGGGTTTTCAGGTTTTAGAGCCCCAAAAGAAAATTGTACAACAAGTTGAGAAGGAAAAAAGAGAAGTAGCCAGTGTCTCTTGGGTTGCAGTCCCCAAAATTGTGTGCGAAACCCGCCCTATTTGAAAAATTTCAAATACAAAGGAGGAGAGAAATTTAAGAAGAGGGTCCGTTGGGTTTGACCCTTTGGGAGATTTCGGGCTTTCACAAAGGATGAGAAAACCTGAAGAAAGGGGGTCTCGTGGTTATGGGGCTTTGCAGATGTCTGAACTAAGTATGAGCACCCAAAGCGTTGGTCAGGGCCTTTAGTACCAACCCCAAAAATTGGTTGTGCCATTTTTTTTTTCATTGTGTGTGTGTGCAGTGAATTTTTCAGAGGTGTGGGGTATGATGTGTGGGCCGGGCCCCAAACTGTGTGTTGGGCGGGGTATGTGTGGGTTTATGATTTGGCCCTGTATGCTAAAAGGCCCCGCCACGCCCCAGCGGGGCGCGTGTGTATATATATTATTGTGTGTGTGGGGTGTGTGTGTACGCGCGCAAAGCGAAAGTAAAATGTGTGCGCTTGTATGGAAAGTGTGGGACGCGGGGCAAAGTATATGTGGGGTGGGTGTGTGTGGTGTGTGTGTGTGTGTGTGTGTGTGGGTGTGTGGTGTGTTTTGTGCAGGTGTGCAGTGCAAATGTGGGGTGTGTTTTGTGTGTGTGTGTGTGTGTTGTGGGTGTGTGGTGCGTGGTTTCGTGTGTGCGCTTAAAAAACTTTTTTTTTTGGTTTTTTTTTCCCCCCAGATCCGACTAAACCCATAGCAAATTCCTACCATCTACCTCTGGTTTTTCCCAAAAGAAGAAACGGGGTTTTGTACTGTTTTACTTTCAATGCATTTTTTTGGACGAGACAGAAGGCACCCCATTTTCGTACCATCATGACCCATTTTACTATGAAGCGTACTCAGGGGACAGATGAGAATCGACAAAAAACACTTAATAGTAGATTCCCATGAATACCTTGTTCAGAAACTTTCCCTACGATTGAATTTTTTTTGTTTTGAAAGGTGATTTTTTTTCGTTGATCGGTAATTTTATGGAAAAGGGATTAAGTTTTTAAAGCGTTTTGTGTGAAATTTAAAAAAAAAAAAGGGGTATGTATTTCAGACAAGCATGCAAACAACAGATTGTGAAGGTGTGACTGTCCTGATATCCGCCCACTCCCCATCCCCCTGCCGTCAGCCGGACAATAGACTGCATACACGGAATGTGTATTTAATCTCCAAAGCCAAATGAAATCTTTCTTGGATGGAACTGAAAATGTCCAGAACTGTTTTTAGCCTTTGGACAGTCCTGTACTATATCCTTGGTCTCCTCAACGATCTTATTTCGCTTCCGGACATCTTCATGGCATTTTTCTTTTGTCTTTCCCCGACAAACATCAACGCTGAGTGCCAGAGTACCTGACGTTTCAAGAATGGTCCTGAGCCTTTCCAGAATCGGCGTGTAAATGTAAAATTTCGATTATACCGCACAATTTTGAAATTGCTCAAGATTTCACACACACACACACACGCGCGCGCGCGCGCGCGCGCACACACACACACACACACACACACACACACACACACACACGCACGCACGCACGCACGCACGCACGCACGCACGCACACACACGTTGTATCTTCACTTTTGTTTGTGTGATTGCTATATATAACTATGCGCTCATGCAGTTATCAGACCATCGGAACCTGTATATCTATCCTTCTTCCTGTTCAGAATATTATAACTAGTAATTGTCTACATACCCATTTTGTTAAAAAAAAATCTCCTTTTAAGAAAACAAAAACAAAAAGAAAACAACCCCCAAACATCAGCCTTCAATTACTTCTGTATGGGTGATGTGAGTAGATGTGATCACACACATACGTTATTAATCCAATACAATTAATACGTATGGGCGTTTGCGAACCGTCTTATGCAAAACACGAATAGTCCTCAAATTTCCAATGAAAGAGGCATGGGTGTTTGCACATCTATATCACACAGAAACAAATACTCACCAGAGTTCCTATAACAAAAAATGGGTACATGTGCAAACAACACCATACAGAAACAAAACTCATCAACTTTCCTATGACGAAGTATGGGTATGTGCACACCCATCTATACAGAAATGAACACTCATCACATCTAATATATAAATGGCAAATTCTGTCTGCGTGTGCGTGTGTGTGTGTGTGTGTGTGTGTGTGTGTGTGTGCGTGTTGTTGTTGTTCTTTGATTTAATGTCTGTTCACCCAAAGGTGATATTAGACAAATTAAATAAATATCAAATAAAATAATAGTAGAGTAAAATAAAATAAATTAAATGCATGAAATAAATTGATTAAAATAAAATAATAGATAGATAAACTAAATAGGACAGAATAATAAAGAAATGTGGGGGGGGGGGGGAGGGTAGGTATGTGTCACTGGATGGGTTTGTATTTTTTGTGGTGATGGTGTATAGTGTCCTTTAGTAATAGTGGGATAATCTGTCCTTCACCCTTTCTTTCTGTCCTTCACGTATTAATCTATTCTATTAGTACATTGACAGATCTGATACATTATAAAGTATCTATAGATTTGGACTGCAAATCAATTCAAGTTATGCGGTCCACAGCCCAGCCAATCATGAAAGCCATCCCAGGATTGCCACCGTGTAAAAGTTCGATCCCGTAATCTCGAGTTATGGTTAGAAAAATTGACTTGCGTACTGCATAGAATATTCAGATTGTTTTAAATATCTTAAATCTAAAAGTAATAAATTCCCAATGTGTCCTACTATCTTAACAATTAACAGATATAATTTAATAACGCAGGAAAGAACAACAATAAATCAACAAATCAAAGAAAAATACTAACAGGACTGGAATGCAAAATTTGGGAAAAAATTTTAAGAAGCTGAAAGTCATTTACAATTTTTTCAATGGATAATGGCTCATAAGGTAGCAGCACGCCCCCTAAAGTTTTAGTAATGAGTGCTTTAATTTCAGAACAGTGTAGGAGTAAATGCTTTATAGTAATCTGGTTTCCACATATACAATTTACATCTTTAGAAAATTTTGTTCTAAGAGCATTTAGACGAAGTTTAAACATCAAAGCTATAATATGTCTGGATTTTGTATTACTAAGATATGTCAAGAGTAACTTTGAATCTGCGATAGGTTCATTTAATCCTTTAATACAATTTTGTGAATATTGACTGTTTGATGTCATCAGAATATTATCAAATTCATCTTTAGATATCTTTTCAATATGTTTATAGCACTCATGTAAATCTAACTTTATATTCAGCTGTATTGTTCCTTCAACATTACGCGCTGCTCTTTTAGCTGCTCGGTCAACCACTTCATTATAATATATCCCATAATGTGAAGGTACCCAATAAAAAGTGATACTGATGTTTTTAGCTGATAACTGATGTATTACATGTTTTATTTCTAGTATCATTTCGAGACGCGTTTTAATATTTTGCCATTTGATAGCTTGTAGTGCAGATTTCGAATCGACACATAATAACACTTTACGTTTGGGCCAGTTTGTTGGAAGATCTATGATATGCTGTACCGCCTTTAATATTGCTACCAATTCAGCAGTAAAATTAGAGTAATGATCACCGATATAATACTGTTTCACTAGATTTAGTGAAGGAATCACAAATGCTGCCCCTGTCTTGCCATTCTCGAGGACAGATCCGTCTGTATATATTTTAATATGATCATTATAATGACTCTCCATGTGTAAATTAATCAATTTTTTTAATATATTCGGTGATTGATCTTTGTTCATATCTATATGGTCTATATCAAAATTAGGTTTAACTTGTTCCCATGATGGAACTGGCGAGAAAGAAGGCTTCATGGCAACCTCTTTATCTTTTAAATCTGCAGAGTTAATCATATCCGAGACATATGTATTTATTGGTTGTAGAGAATGTATATATTTTACTCTTTTAACAAAATCATGTTGCGAGTCCAGATTTACTTCTTTTTTACTAAAGGTATCATATGCAGATGATTTTAATACATATTTTGATGCACAAACTTGTCTGTGGTTATCAAGTGGTAGAACGCCCGCTTCCTTGTAAGTCCCTAAATTTGAAGCATGAGATGGTACCCCAAGGGCTAATTTATAAGCTTTACAATCTATACTTTGTAGTTTGTTTAACAAATGCTTTGGAGCACTAAAAAATATTTCCTGAGCATAAGTTAACCGTGAACGCACAAGAGAATTTGCAAGGGATACAAGCGCTCTAGTATCTTGGCCCCAGTGTTGTTTACTTATAATTCTGAGAAAATTTAAAGCTTTCCTTGCCTTGTTTAGTATGTAATCTATATGTTGAGTCCATGAGAGTTTTGACGAAAGATAAACTCCCAGAAATTTTATAGTTTGTGTATAATTAATGACAGTTCCATTGATTGTGAAAGTAAGGAGTTTTTCTGGGTTGCACCCAGAGTTAAATAGTACTATATTTGTTTTTTCCAATGATAGATTTAAGCCATTCTCTGTCATAAACATATTGATTTTATCTAGTTCACGTTGATATACTTTTTTTGTATAGTTTAATACTCTAGCTGGGGTGTTACGTTTTATTGTTACCTTCATCCACATACAGATGTCGTCTGCATACTGAGCCAAAACTGTGTCTTTAGATAGATTATTTGGTAAATCTGCTATTAATAAGCTACACACAAAAAGTTAAGGATCACTTTCACAAACATTCATAACTGTCAAAATAAGAAAGTCAATGCGTTGAAGTTTGGCCAACATTTAATTCCATTCTTTAGTGATAACGATACACAATTGCCTTCAATCTCGAGCAATCGTTTGGTGTGTACATTTGATTAAAGTGGGTACGTATCCAAATTTGATTTCCCAAAGTCATTGAAATCACAAGACAGGGCATACTGATGCTCCCAAAAGCTCAGTAATGCGTGTAACCACCATGGCTGTTCTGGCACTCGACGCAGCGAGTCCTCATCGAGTTGACCAGGTTGGTGAAGATCCTCTGTGGAAGCGCCTGCCACTCAGCCTGCAGCATCTGGTAGAGGTGTTGGGCATCCCTGGGAGGGGGGTGGGTCCTCACTTTGCGATCCAGCTCATCCCAGAGGTTCTCAATCAGGTTGAGATCGGGACTGCATGCTGGCCACTCCATTCTGTTGACTCCAGACTGCTGCAGGAAGTCGTTGACCACCCTTGCCCTGTGGGGGCGAGCATTGTCATCCTGGTAGACAGCCCTCGGTCCCATCTGCTGCAGTGTAGGCACAGCCAGCGGTCGAAGGATCTCATCCCGGTATCGGATGCCAGTCAGGTTACCCTGTACATGATACAAGGGTGTTCTGTGGTGAAGGCTGAAGGCCCCCCAGACCATTACAGAACCTCCACCAAAGGCCACCTTTTCTTGGACAGTGGCGTCAGTAAAGCGTTGCCCTGGGCGCCTCCAGACCCTCAGTCGGCCGTCGTTGTGGTGAAGGGTGAAGCGTGATTCATCACTGAACAGGACCTGGGACCATTGCTGACGTGCCCACCTCACGTGACGTGCGCAGAAGGCGCGGCGTGCTGCCCTATGGGCTGGAGTTAAGCGTGGCCGTACTGCTGGGCGATGAGAACGGAGATTAAACCCATGTAGGCGGTTCCGTATGGCTGGCTGATGTTGATGTTAGTAGCCACCCTGAACTGCCTTTGAATTATGCTGGAAGAGGCTGTTCTTGTCTGCAGGGCTTGTCGTTCAATGAGACGATCGTCACGTGGGGTTGTCTTCTTCGGTCGACCAGATCTGCGTCTTTCATGGACAATCCCAGTGGCTGTGAAGCGTTGAATCAGTCGGACAATGACCGAGATGGACACATGAAGTCGCCTGGCCACTTTTCGCTTGGGAACACCATCTTGGAACCATGCAACAGCTCGTCCCCTATCCAACTCGCTTAATTTTCGTCGTGGAGGCATTGTCAGATCAGGCCTACTACTGGTGGAATGTCTTCTTATATAGCCAAGCGAGCGACAGCATCTCACACATAAACAGCAGTGCTTGCACGTGCATAATGGTTTTTCCATCTGGCAAGTGCAATGTGTTCAGGCAGAACGGTCCAAAACAAGGTCATTTTTCGCAAGTTTCCGCTTTTCCGTTTGCGGCCCAGCTCAGTAGTAGAGAATCCCGTGCAATTTTCGCACTAACGCAACATCGCCCACTTACAGCTGAACAAGAATTCATGACAATTTGGCTGGACTAAGAAATAAATAACAGTAGCGAACTGAGTTTATTACGCACCTGTTTTCGCATACCGATCCTTAACTTTTTGTGCGTAGTATATATTAAACAAAATAGGTGAAATAACAGAGCCTTGAGGAAGACCCATGTGAAGTTTTCTGGGTTTTGAATACGTGTTTCCAACTCTTACTTGTATGAATCGTTCTGATAAAAAAAAAAATTCGCTATGTACTTGTACATGTTACCTAATATATTCCAATTTTTAAGTTTTTGTAAAAGTTTGTTATGCCATACTTGGTCATAAGCTTTTTTAACATCAAAAAATGTTGCAAGAATATTTTTTCGCCTGGCAAACTGTTGCTTTACTTGTGTCGTTAGTTTTACCAGATGATCAATGGTAGATCGACCTTTTCGAAAGCCTGCTTGATTTATAGGTATAATGCCTTGTTTTTCACAGAAATGAACTAATCTATTTAAAACGATCTTTTCCATGAATTTACATGCATGAGATGTTAACACAATAGGGCGATAGCTACTTTTATCTGTTCTAAGTTTTCCTTGTTTATGTATAGGGATAACAACTGAATGTTTCCAGATTCGAGGAATTTCACCAGTCGACCAACATTTTTGTAGAAGTACATATAAAAAAAAATTGATGACATTGTTTGGTAAATGCCTTAGCATTTCATTCGATATCCCGTCTAGTCCTACAGATGTTTTCTTTTTGCTAAGCTTGAAAATGTGTTTTTTTTAACTTCATCCAGTGTAATATCGGCATTTACATAACTGTTTCTTGTAGGCATACTGCTGTCATCATTTGTTGTGGATTTGTTTTTCTCTTGATTTTCTCTATATTGTCTACCTTCAGCTGATAAACCTGTAATTCTACTATGGTTTGCAAACATATTAGTTTCTGCTTTTTCTCCGTTACAAGGTAGATCTGAAGTTTCCAGTTTTATTGGACATTGTGGTAAATATATTCCATTTTTCATAGTTTTCATTTTTTCCCATACTTTTGCATATCTTTATGACTGTAAACTTCGTTAACACAGAAAGATGACCAGTATTGTCTTTTCGCTTGTGCATTTATTCTGTTTGCTTTATTTTTTGCCTGTTTAGACTCTAAATGATTTTGGGGAGATTTGTCCTTTAAGTACATATTAAATTTCGTCCATTTTTCAACTCTAGCCTTTTCACAGTCCTCGTTCCACCAGATATTGCCAGAATGTTTATGAGACTTTTTTTATTTACATTTAGGGATAGACTCATTTGCTGCATTCAGAACTGCATTTGTAAATAATGAATACAATTCATTAACGTCTTTATCATTTATGTTTTCAACATGAAATGTTGACAATAAATATGAAAATTTTTCCCAGTTAGCAAGTTTGTATTTGTATTTTGGTATTTTATCCTCAGTTGGATCGGTGGATCTTATAATTGTTATCTCAAAACTAGTAATAATAGGGATATGATCACTATGTAGGTTATCATCTAGTGAACTCCACTCACAAATTGGTGCTAGATCTGGAGAAACAAGAGTTAAATCAATAGCAGATGCTCTATGATAAGGATTATCGGGAATGCGTGTTACTCGACCGTCATTCAGGAGATATAAGCTTGCATCAACAATATTATCAATAAAACGATTGCTTGTGATATTTTGACAATTCTCTCCCAAAATGGGGCATGTGCATTGAAATCTCCCGTTACAAGAATTTTTGTACCTTTATCTGGTTGAAGTGTACGAATCCATTCTGTGTTTTCATTGTCTGGGTCTTTTGGTAAATACACAGATATGACAGTTAACAAGGTGTTATCAAATTGAACTGTTACAGCGCAAGATTGTATATTGGATATATCTGGTGGAACGGGGCTGGAACATAGAGTGTAATTCACCCCTTCATGGATATAAATTGCCGTACTAACTTTCCCGTTGGTATCTTCCTTTTGATAAATAGGAGGGTAATAGTAGTTGTCTAACCTAGGCAATTTTTCCTTCTTAACATTTAGAGATTGCAGACTTAAGATATCATATTGATGACAGGCAAGATGTTGAACTAGATGATCAAGATTACTACTAATGGAACGACAGTTCCATTGAAAAACATTGAAATTATGTTTTGTTGCCATAGACTAGGTGAAAAGGTGATGAATACAATTATTGAGTAACAAATGTAACGATTAGATAATTCAGTATTTTTCTAAATAAAAGGAAGTCAAACTATCTATAACCAAGGAACAAAAGAGGAGAATCCAATAAGACACTAAAGAAGGTAGATCCAAATCTAAAGCAGAATGTTCAGTGGTAACACAGCAGTGTTTGCGTAATGTCACATTCAAGCACATGGTGGAGTTGTTTACTCAAGTCAGTAGGGAGCCCAGTCCATCAAGCTGTAGTAAGGATTGAACCAGCTGTAGTGATGGTGGGCAGGGTAGTCTTGGTACCGGGGACGTGGTGGGGGTCGCGCTGATTTCTTGGGAGTCTCCCACAGCAGGTCCCTGACGTGGCGCCCAACGTTCCCTGCCAGCAGACTCGAGCCCCTCCGTGTCAGGTGGATGCCGTCTCGCAGGTGATGTGTCTTGATATTGTTGTTGTCTATAACAGAAATATTCTCCAACCCGAACAACTCAGATGTTACAATGGCATTGAAAAGTTATCGTTTGACTTCTAGGTTTTTGTCTGCGACGGTTGTGATTTTGCTAATTACAAACTTGGTTTTAGGGTTTTTCATTGCAACTGTCTTTAAAACTCGAACGAAGGATTCACTCACTTGTTTAGCCTCTGCTGACTTTAAGTCGTTGATACAGCTGTGTACAACCACAGCGTCGGGCTGCTGGTCAGAAGCATCAAAGTCACGAGACCTATGTTCAACATCGCTCATGGTGGAGCTCCTTTTGGTAGCATCGAAATAGTACGATCTGCCGAGTAGTTTCTCGTTTATGCCATTTGCGACAGAGTCATGAAAGATCGCAACCTTTGGAAGACGGTCGTCTAGTTTTGTTTTCATTTTCTTGTTTTGGGTGTTCTTATTTCGGCAGTGTGTTTTGACGTCATCAGTTTTTTCGTGTTCATGGACTGGAGATTTTGCGTCACTATTTACTTGCAAAGCGAGAGGACTGCAGGCGGAAATCTAAACAAATCTTAAATAAATGTTAGCGAACCGCCCAGAGAACGTGGACAAACGAGTCACAAGACGAAACACAACTAGTTTCGACCTCTTAGGTCTTCATCAGGTGAGACATTAACGAATAAAACAATGAAAATTCACTTAGCTTTGATCGCTTCAGATCACTTCGTAGGGTTCAGCGCAAGGAAGAAGGCGTTGAATGAAGGAAGAAGGCCTTCTTCCTTGCGCTGAACCCTACGAAGTGATCTGAAGCGATCAAAGCTAAGTGAATTTTCATTGTTTTATTCGTTAATGTCTCACCTGATGAAGACCTAAGAGGTCGAAACTAGTTGTGTTTCGTCTTGTGACTCGTTTGTCCACGTTCTCTGGGCGGTTCGCTAACATTTATTTAAGATTTGTCACTATTTACGTTTTTGTTCTTAGTGGATTTCACTTTTTCATTTTGTTTTATTTTCTGTAGCCCAGATTTTTTAGGCACAGAGAGCGGTTTAGTCTTGACAGCATTATTTGTACTACTAGATTTTGCCACTTCGGCGTAAGTTGGGACTGCCAAAGAGCGGAAATCGGTCTGAGTTGCCTGGGTCGTCATGGCAACACCTAATGGCTTCATGTTTTTAAGCATCATTGTTTGCGTTTCTACGGCGTTCTCTAGCGATGCGATGCGGTTGTAGAGAGTTGTTAGTGCCTTTTTAATGTCGATTGTATCTATATTTCCAGTACCGACCTCATTTGACGTTGTATCTTGTTCAGGTCGTGGTCCGTGGAAGGATGCCTGAACAGCTGTTGGTGATGCAGACAACGGCATGTCGACTCGCTGGTTGACTTGCATGGCGTTGTTTTCCCCGTGGCGATCCTTCCCCAGTAGTGTGGATGATCGCCACGGTCGCCGGGTGGTAACGTTCGGCGTCGCCAACCTTCTAATTATTCTAGACTTCATTTTCCAGCCTGACTTGACTAAAAACTTTGCCACCGATGTTGCTTAGCTGCTGTATGTGTCCGCCATCTTGTGTGTGTGTGTGTGTGTGTGTACGCTATAGACTCAAAAACGGCTCAACCGATTGTAATGAAATTTGGCAGGTACGTCTGTTGTGACCCGAGGACGGTTTTGGGCTAATCTCTAAAAAAAAATAAAACCGTTAAAAACAGTTAAAAAGCTGTTATAACAGTTTCAAAGACATCTTTTTCCTCTGCTTTTCATCAAATAGCCGTTGTGACATTGCACAGGTACAGGGCTACTTCTCGAAAATTTGAACCGTTATTTGGCAGTTAAAGAACGTTATTTTTAACAGTTAAAAACCGTTAAAAACACCAAACCCTATAAAAACTGTTTAAAACCCGATCTTCTGAGGTTGGCGGCCACGAGAGTCATCGGATCGCCACCAAACTTGACATAAGCCTACAGGAACATCCAGCGGGTAACATAGGATCATTAGATAGTCATTATGACCATTAAATTTGACCGTTAAAAACCGTTCTTTTCAAAATTTATGCTGTTCTTGATCAAATTTGGTATACATGTGCAGTTTTAAACGCCGAAAAATGATATACAAATATACAACTTTTACGAACCGAAATTTAAAACTGACCGTTAAAAAACGTTATTTTATAAATTTAGAGTATTCTTGAAGAATTTCGATATACATAGGCAGTTTTAAACGCTAAACAACGATTTACAATGTTTAAGATCCGAAACTTAACATTGACCGTTAAAAACTGTTGTTTTCTAAATTTCTAAATTTACACCGTTCTTGATGAAATTCCGTATGCACGTACAGTTTTAAGCGCTGAACAATGTTATGCAAATTTTACGAACCAAAACTAAACACTGACCGTTAAAAACCGTTATTTTCTATGTTTACAACGTTATTGATAAAATTCGGTATGCGTACGTCCAGTAACGCTAAGTAATTTTGCAATATGGATGGGACAGGGTAGGGGGATGAAAAGGGAGGAATGAGAGGGGCCAGAAAAATGATTGTACCGTGCAAAGCCTAATAACTATTTTTACATTAGACACAGACCCGTTGATTAACTCAAGCAAAACCTAAATAAACTACTTCTGCACAAAGTCTGTTCCTACAAAATTAAGGGCAATAAGAAGAATGGGAATGGGAACAGTGAGTGTTCCCATTCCCATTCTTCAAAAGTAAAAAATATATATTAGATGTATAATCAATTCACACAATTATTCCTCGAAAAAAAAATTTTTTTTGATTAAGAAAGGAAACTCAAAGAAATTAATGAGATCCTATTTCTCACATTATCCAAAATTTTGACACGTCTCCCGATTAAGTGAAATGACGTAAAATATTAGACGTCAAATTCCTTTTTCTATTGCACATTCGTAATTAATGCAATTCCAAAATATGTGCGTGTGTCATATACGTTGCACCACGACCTCCACCAAGAATGCCACCGAAGCGCTGTTCTACTGAGCGCCAAACTACAGGAGCAAAGAGGGCCAGACGTAACAGATCACAGGAGGAGCCAAGACAAACACTTCTGCGGCTGGAGGCAAATCGAGCTAGAGAAGCTTGTCGACGTGCTCGGGAAAACTCGGTTGAAAGGAGCCAAAGGCAGGCGGAAAATCAGGCGAGAGACGCATCTCGCCGGGCTAGGGAAGATCCAGAGGAAAGGGGCCAGAGGCAGGCGGAAAATCGAGCGAGAGAAGCATCTCGACGTGCTGAGGAAGATCCAGACGAAAGGGGCCAGAGGCAGGCGGAAAATCGAGCGAGAGAAGCATCTCGACGTGCTGAGGAAGATCCAGAGGAAAGGGGCCAGAGGCAGGCGGAAAATCGAGCGAGAGAAGCATCTCGACGTGCTAGGGAAGATCCAGAGGAAAGGGGCCAGAGGCAGGCGGAAAATCGGGCGAGAGACGCATCTCGGCGTGCTAGGGAAGATCTAGAGGAAAGGAACCAGAGACGGGAAGCAGACCGTGTCCGGACTGCATCTCAGCGTGCCCGGGAAGAACCACATGAGACGCAAGCAAGGCAGCAAGCGCACAGGAGATCACGAGCCAATGCTAATGCTGCAAAGAACATTGCGTGGCTAAAAGCAGCGTTTTCCTACGATATATCCAAGGAATATGCCACTGACCCAAAGATTTCCATTGGTCAAATGGACAACGTTTGTAAGTATTGCAACGCCAAAAAGTGGCCGGGTGAAGCTCCTGGAGTTTTTTGCTCTGGAGGCAAAGTTTTTCTTGAAGCCATTCAACAGCCACCTGAAGTTTTGCAAAAGCTGCTCACGGAAGACTCACCTCGGTCAAAACGCTTCCAGAAGACCCTTTGGAGGTACAACAGCGCCTTCATGATGACCTCCTTTGGAGCCGACTACAATGTCACAGATCATGGCTTCTTCACGACATATAAAATCCAGGGTCAGGTCTGTCACAAGCTTGGAAGCCTGCTTCCTCTACCTAATGAAAAGCCAAAATATGTTCAAGTGTACTTGATGAACAACAGTGAGGAAGAAGCTCGGCGAAGGTGCACTCTAAATGATGGAGTAGATATGGACATCATCACAGATCTTCAGGCAATGCTTCACAACACACACCCTTACATAGAAAGTTTCAAGTATGCTTTGGAGCAAATGGAAATACCTGATCATAAAGTAGTCATCAATGCTGACAAGCGACCCGAGGGAGAACATGCCAGCCGATTCAATGCTCCATTTGCAAATGAGGTAGGCATTCTCATGGTCAAAGAGGAACATGGCAACAGAGACATTGTACTCAAAAAGCGAGACCAGCACCTTGTACGGATCAAGGAAACACACAGGGCGTATGACTGCCTCCAGTATCCCCTCATGTTTGTGAACGGTGAAGATGGCTACAACTTTGCTCTCAAGCAAATTGATCCCGATACAAAGGCCAAGACGACCAAGTCTGTTTCCTGCAAGGACTTTTATGCCTACCGTATGATGGAAAGACCACAAGAGTTTAATCAGCTGTTAAGGTTCAAAGAGGTTACCAGTCAGTTTTTGGTTGACATGTATGCCAAAGTAGAAGCAGAGCGTCTCAGCTATATCCATTCGCATCAGACAGAGTTGAGAGCTGATCAGTACATCCATCTGCAAGATGCCATCGATACAGATGACCATGCGCATAACGTCGGGCAACAGATAATCCTGCCTTCTTCACATGTTGGCTGTCCACGATATATGCACGAAAGAACACAGGATGCAATGGCCTATGTTAGGAAGCACGGCACACCTGCCTTATTTATTACGTTCACGTGCAACCCCAAGTGGGAAGAAATCCAAAAAGAACTCTTTGAAGGATAGAGCTAACGAAGGATGGATAGAGCTAACGAAGACGAATAAACCTTTCGAATCACTGCGAGATTTGCTACTTCGAGAGCAACTTTTTCAAAGCGTCAGCAAAGATTTGGCCACTTTCTTAAGGAAAGACAGTTCGATAACGTTGACGAATTGTGTCAGATGGCGGATCAGTACTGTATTGCTCATCCGGATAAAGGTGTTGCCCGCAAGGAAAGTTCGTCCCTTTTCGAGTCTCACGCGGCATTTCAGATGCATTCTGGACAAAGAAACTATAGAAGAGGAAATCGCGCTTCTTTCCAAGGTCCGCACTCTTACACGTCTTTTGGCAACAGACAACGACCTTTCCGTGGTCAAGGCCATGTCGGTTCTGGCGATTTCCGTCAGTACCAATATTCACCACCGGAAAGACCTTTTCCTTTCCGAGGGCGTGGTGAACAACAACCGCACAGACCCTTTGGTCCAGCTCGTGGACAAGGTCGAGGTTTGCAGACTAACGGTAACCAGTTGTCCACCGATCAAACCATGCGTTGTCATTTTTGTGACGGCAAATTCCATTTGAAACGGGACTGTCCTTTCAAAGGAAGTGGAGCAAAGACTGGATTTGTTTCCACTACATGTGAAGAAGGTCTTGTTTTGGCACCAGATCAGTCCACTGACGGTCTTCTTTTGGAGGATTGTGCCATTAATGGTTTACAAGGTTCTGTTTTGCGAGATACAGGTTGCACCACAGCTGGTGTAAGGAAATCTTTTGTTCTACCAGACCAATATGTTGACAGTGTTCAGAGATGCCGATTGTTTGGTGGAAAAATTGAAACTTTTCCACTTGCAAAAATTTCCGTTGATACACCATACTACTCCGGGTCACTTACCGCCTGTGTTATTGAGAATCCAGTTTGCGATTTGATTTTGGGAAATCTACCAGGCGTTGCGAAAGTACATGGTGGTGCCGGAGGATCTTTTGTTCCTTGTCTCATCAGTACAAGATCAAAAGTTGTAGAGCAGGGAAAACTAACAAAACCGCTCAAGGTTTCAAAACTGGATGAACTAAAGGTTACGCCAGATGTTTTGAAGACCATGCAAAGAAGCGACGAGACATTGACGACTGTACTGTCTACTGCAAAGCAGAGTGTCTCTGACAAACCAACGGACAAGCCGACGTACATACTGGACTCTGACATCCTCTACAGGCATGTACCTGGACAAGACAACAAACTTTCTGGAGTGAACTACAAAGTGAAAATGGCAAATGCTGAAAAGGTGTTCCATGTAAATATGCTAATAAAAAAAAAGTATGTTGAACGTACAAATGTTACCATTAATGAGTCAATTGAATGGATATGTCCAGTGTCTGGAACAGAGGTGGCTGTTACAGAAATCATTGATTCTGATTTTGTACCTGATGTCACATACAGAGAGAGCAAAGACTGTGCAAACAACAAATGTGGGATTGTTAACATCTACCAGTATGCATGATACTGTACCTCTGCCCACTCTTTCTGTCCAGGGAGAAACTTATCGTGATGTTGTTGTGTGTGATGATCTATCTTTGATTCAGAAAGAACAATTGGAAGGTATTTTGAAGGACTTTCAGGATGTTCTGACTGATACCCCAGCGACAGTGACAGCAATTGAACCCCATACTATTCACTTGAGTACGGAAAACCCAGTCCGAGTCAAACCATACCCTCTCCCATTTGCGAAAAAACAGGTTGTCGAAAGAGAGATTCAGGTTATGCTCGGGTTGAAAGTTATTGAACCGTCCTCGTCACCATACAGCTCACCAGTTGTATTGGTGGACAAACCTGATGGCTCGGTGCGGTTTTGCATCGATTACAGGAAGTTAAACAAAATCACTGTGTTTGATGCAGAACCTATCCCAGATATTGTGGAACTTCTTTGTCAACTCTCAGAAGGAAAATATTTTGTCAAAATAGATTTGACTAAAGGATATTGGCAAATCCCGATGGCTGAAGCAGACAAGGAAAAAAACGGCTTTTCAGACACCTTTTGGACTGTTTCAATTGACGAAAATGCCATTTGGATTACAAAACGCCCCAGCTTCTTTTGCCAGAATGATGCGTGCACTAAAACTTCATGAGTGTGGAGCAGTAAGTTTTTTTTATGACATTTTGCTTGCTGCAAAGTCATGGAATGATCTTCTGGAAAACTTGAGAGCTGTTTTTTGTAAACTCCGGAATTTTGGTCTGACGGCTAGACCGTCCAAAATTCGTGCTGGATTCCAGACTCTTGAGTTTTTGGGTCATGTCATTTCTGTTGGGAAAATGACACCAGAGGAAAAGAAAGTAGAAAAGATCTTGGCCTTGAAGAGACCCAGTACAAAGAAACAGATCAGATCACTCATTGGATTGTTGTCCTATTACAGAAGATATGTACCGCACTTTGCGTCCATGACAGCCCCTTTGAGTGACTTAACAAAGGAACAAAAAACAAAAGTATCGTCTGGTCAGATGAGTGCCAGAAAGCGCTGGAATGTGTTCAAAACATCCTCAATTCATTTCCTGTGCTGCTTTTGCCCTCTCTTTCAGAGGATTTTGTTTTGAGAACTGATGCCAGCTCCAAAGGCATGGGAGCTGTACTATTGCAGGAAAAGAATGGATTGTTACACCCTGTCCAATATGCAAGTAAAAAGTTCTCTAACACACAAGTCAAATATTCAGCAATTGAGAGGGAGTGTCTTGCCATTGTTTGGGCTTGTGAGAAATTTGCCAGATTCCTGACTGGAAGACAGTTTCGGTTACAAACCGACCACAGGCCATTGACGTTTTTGCAATCGTCCAAGACCAAAAATAGCAGGCTGTTGAGATGGGCTTTGTCATTGCAGGAGTTCAAGTTTGACATTGAGCCATTACCTGGAACTCGGAATGTCATGGCAGATTTTTTGTCTCGTGCGTGAGTGCACAGTATCATTCGTGCTGATGTAACTGCTGTTTGTTTTCATTGTGGACAGACTTTATTATTCTGCTGTTTGTTTCATTGTGGAAAGACTTTAATGACATTTTGGCAGGGTTATGTCTGCTACTGTCAATCTGAATGGATAAGTAGTTGTGACTGATCTTTCTCTAAAAGTGCATATGTATTGGCATTGGTGGCTCTTTGTAGGATGCTATTTTGTGAATGTGTGCAGAAAACTTCATTTGATGTCTTACAAGTGTTGTTTTTTTTCACGTCGGTCCATTATGAAAAATGAAAAAAAAAAGTGTTTAACTTTCGAGTGGACTGCTATATTGTATATTTTTGCTTGAACAAAGACTTTTCACTTGCCAATTTTTTTTTTCATCAAGTGAGTCATGAGGAAATTCTCATTTTCTGATGTTGTTGGGACATATGATTATGTGCCAACAGGCTAGAAAAAACTGTTTACATTTTGGCATTTGGAATAATCAGTATCATATGTTCGTGTCAATGTAACTTGTGATTTGTGGTGATGGAGTATGAATTTGTTTTTAAAAAACTAAACAAAACTGATTGTATTTTTTTTTCTCAAACTAAGATTTTGGAATGTTATTTTGGATCTTTATGATGTTCATAAAGGCTAGTTCTATGCATTGATGGAAACTCTTGAATGATGAAAAATTGATGATTGATGGCTGAGGTTGTATATTAACTAGATATGTATGTGTATTTAAAAAAAAAATTTTCTTGGCGAAAGTTTTTTTTTTTTCACCCCGGGATGGGGGGTGTCATGTGTTGTAGCCTCACATGGCGACATGTGACGTTCCATCGCGTACGCCCTTATTTGTTATAAAGCATTTCCCTAGGTGGGGAAAAGAAAAGGTAAAAGAAACAATAATTCACGTGGCCTGACCAGTGTGATCGGTGTCGCTGGTGGCTATAGACGTAGGGCGATCATTGGTTGAATGGACGGACGTTGTCCATTGGTCAGCAAACAAGGGCTGGTAATGCGTAGAGTTAGACGAGTACACACTGAACGTGTACTCAAAAAGAGCGCAGGAGGGAAAAATAAGGAATAGGAATGAGATGGCTTGGGGACACTGACCGGACAGGTTGTCTGAAGAACGAGTTCCACCTGCGATTCACCATTACCAGGTGAGGTATAGACAGATGGGGAGAGAAAAAAAGAGAGAGTTAAGAAAAGAGAAAAAGGGAAAAGAATTTATCATTATTCAGATTTTGAAATAGATTACTTACACGGACTTCATTCGTTTTTCAGCCCTTCCCAGTGCTGTGGCAGCACCAGTTAGGCGACTGAGGCAGTCGAACAAATATTTGGGCTACAGTGCTGCGGCAGCACCTAATCGTCTCCAGGGTTGGAGAATCGAGCTGTAGAAGACAACGACTGCACCAGTCGTGAGAAAACAAAGCATTTGTCATGTTGACCCATAATGACTTTTAATTGTCCCCCCTTAGATTGGGACGCACTTGATATACCTATATTTTAAGCCATCTTTTTGATTCTTTCTTGAAAATATAAATATTGTATCTCCAGTGAGAAGGAGAAACCGTTAAACGATATATGTATGTATTGCTATGTATAATGAGATGAAATTTGGTCCCAGCTAGTGGATCTGTGGAATGTCTGTACCTCCACTGGAGTGGAGGAACATAAGATTGAAAAGTTTGAAGAGTTGATTATTGTCTAGTAAATTATTCCCCGGAGAGGAGGGGGAGAAGAAGAGTTATTGTAGTGCGCCTTCTGGTTGTTTGGAGAGATTGCGTGTGCACGGAGTGAATGCTGGGCTGAGTGCAGGCATGCATTTATGCACAGTGTGACAGAAGGCCAAACCTATTATGACCGTCATGACCTCATTGCCCGAGTGTTTCATGAAAAGCAGAAGAAGATGCTCTGGTTGCTCTCAAAAGGAAACATATTTGGGGAACTGCATTGCCACATGTCCACCATTGAATGGCAAAAACGTGGACTGCCTCACTCTCACACACTCATCTGGTGCAAAGAGAAGATTCGGCCACAGCAGATTGACCAGATTATCTCTGCGGAAATACCCGACGCAACAGATGACAAAGAACTCCACAACATCATCAAGAAACACATGGTGCATGGACCATGCGGCAGACACAGCCCCAAGTCTCCATGCATGCATGACAACAAATGCTCAAAGAGGTACCCTCGAAAGTTCACGAACGAAACACAGACTGGCGCGGATGGCTATCCTGTTTACCGCCGTCGTAAACCGGAAGACGGAGGGCACTCTTTCATTCTCAAGACAGGACGTGGACAAGAGGCACAAGTTGACAACCAGTGGATTGTTCCATACAATCCTGTTCTGTCCCGTATCTTTCAAATTCATATCAATGTTGAATCATGCTCTTCGATTAAGAGCATCAAATATGTATGTAAATACATAAACAAAGGCTCAGACATGGCCGTCTTTCATGCAGACGAAGAAGACAGAGACGAAGTAAAACAGTTCCAGATTGGACGCTACATATCAACCAACGAGGCAGCCTGGCGCATTTTTGGCTTTGACATTCATGAACGACATCCCACTGTTGTTCGACTCGCAGTACACCTCAAAAATGGACAGCGAGTTTACTTCACTGAAGAAAATGCCCGGCAAGCAGTAGAGCAACCCTCAGCAACAACTCTGACTGCATTCTTCTCACTCTGCCATTCAGATGAGTTTGCCAGAACTCTCCTGTGCTTTGAGGTGCCAACGTACTACACATAGAACTCGAATGGAATGTATGAGAGAGAGAGAGAGAGAGAGAGAGAGAGAGAGAGAGAGAAAGAATGTGTATTTGTGTGGGGGGAGGGGGAGGGGGTGGGAAGATGTGGGTGGGGGGGGGGGGGAGATTGAGTGTAAATAAAAATTAATACATGTTTGCCGTCACGTGAGTATCGCAAAGAATGTTCATATCCCGGGCAATGCCGGATGTCCCAGCTAGTTTCCTATAAAAGAAGTATTGGCATGTGGTACACCCATCTCTGTCAGAAATGAACAATCACTGCGTTCCTACAGGACAGCATGTGTAAGTGCAAACACACCTACATGGTAAAAGACGCGTGTTTGTTTGTTTTCCCTCTTTAATGCAGAAAAAAAAAAAAACGTTAGCGCTCAGTAGGGGCCTTTTAATTACATTGACCCCAGCACCAAAATATCAACATCAACATCTGGCCCATAAGACTGATATCGGCACATGCCTAGAGGAAAGACATTAACATAGGGTACAGAGAACTGACATCAACATAGGGTACAGAGAACTGATATCAATACAGGGTACGGACAGCTGACATCAACACAGAGTACAGAGGACTGACATCAACACACGGTACAGAGAACTGACATCAACACAGGGTACAGAGAAATGACATCAATACAGGGTACAGAGAACCGACATCAACATAGGGTACAGAGAACCGACATCAATACAGGGTACAGAGAACTGACATCAATACACGGTACAGAGAACTGATATCAATACAGGGTACAGAGAACTGACATCAACACACGGTACAGAGGATTGGTACAGAGAACTGACATCAATACAGGGTACAGAGAACTGACATCAATACAGGGTACTGAGGACTGACATCAACACAGGGTACAGAGAACTGACATCAACACAGGATACAGAGGACTGACATCAACACAGGGTACAGAGGACTGACATCAACAGAGGGTACAGAGGACTGACATCAACACAGGGTACAGAGAACTGACATCACCACAGGGTACAGAGAACTGACATCAACACATAGTACAGGGTACTGACATCAACACAGGGTACAGAGGACTGACATCAACACAGGGTACAGAGGACTGACATCAAAACAGGGTACAGAGGACTGACATCAACACAGGGTACAGAGGACTGACATCAACACAGGGTACAAGAGAAACTGACAGATACACAGGGTACAGAGAACTGACATCAATACAGGGTACAGGAGAACTGACATCAAAAAGGGTACAAGAACTGACATCAACACAGGGTACAAGAGAACTGACATCAAACAGGGTACAGAGAACTGACATCAATACAGGTACAGGAAACTGACATCAACACAGGGTACAACGACAATCTCAGGTACAGATTGGTACAGAGAACTGACATCAACAAGGTACAGAGACTGACATAACACAGGTACAGGACTGACATCAATACAGGGTACAGAGAACTGACATCAACAAACAGGGTACGAGGAGGACGAACTGACATCAACACAGGGTACAGAAATGTATACAGACGGAATCATCAACACAGGGTACAGAGAACTGACTTCAACACAGGGTACGAGGACTGACATCAACAAGGGTACAGAGGACTGACATCAACAACAGGGATGTACAGAGGACTGGCATCAATACAGGGTACAGAGGACTGACATCAACAAGGGTACAGAGGACTGACATCAACATACAAGGTGTTAACACAGGGAACTGACATCAACACGTACAGAGACTGACCAACAAGGGTACAGAGGATGACATCAACCAGGTACAGAGGATTGTACAGAGGACTGACATCAACACAGGCTACAGAGGACTGACATCAAACACAGTACAGAGGACTGACATCAACACAGGGTACATAGGATTGGTACAGAGGACTGACATCAACACAGGGTACAGAGGACTGACATCAACACAGGGTACAGAGAACTGACATCAACACAGGGTACAGAGGATTGTACAGAGAACTGACATCAACACAGGGTACAGAAAACTGACATCAAATCAGGTACAGAGGAATGACATCAACACAGGGTGCATAGGATTCGTACAGAGGACTGGCATCAACACAGGGTACAGAGGACTGACATCAACACAGGGTACAGAGGACTGACATCAACAAAGGTACAGAGGCTGACATTAACACAGGTACAGAGACTGACATCAACACAGGTACAGAGGATTGGTACAGAGGTCTGGCATCACACAGGGTACAGAGGATTGACATCAACACAGGGTACAAAGGACTGACATCAACACAAGGTACAGAGGACTGACATCAACATCGGGTACAGAGGACTGATATCAACACAGGGTACAGAGAACTGACATCAACACAGGGTACAGAGGACTGACATCAACACAGGGTACAGACAACTGACATCAACACAGGGTACAGAGGACTGACATCAATACAGGGTACGGACAGCTGACATCAACACAGGGTACAGAGGACTGACATCAACACAGGGTACAGAGGACTGACATCAACACAGGGTACAGACGACTGACATCAACACAGAGTACAGAGGACTGACATCAATACAGGGTACGGACAGCTGACATCAACACAGGGTACAGAGGACTAACATCAACACAGGTACAGAGGACTGACATCAACACAGGGTACAGAGGACTGACATCAACACAGGGTACAGAGGGCTGACATCAACACAGGGTACAGAGGACTGACATCAACCCAGGTACAGAGGACTGACATCAACACAGGGTACAGAGGGTTGACATCAACACAGCCTACAGAGGACTGACATCAACACAGGGTACAGAGGACTGACATCAACACAGGATACAGAGGACTGACATCAACACAGGTTCAGAGGGCTGACATCAACACAGAATACAGGGGACTGACATCAATATAGGGTACGGACAGCTGACATCAACACAGGGTACAGAGGACTGACATCAACAGAGGTACAGAGGACTGACATCAACACAGTGTACAGAGGGCTGACATCAACACAGGGTACAGAGGACTGACATCAACACAGGGTACAGAGGACTGACATCAACACAGGGTACAGAGAACTGACATGAACACAGGGTACAGAGGACTGACATCAATACAGGGTACAGGGTACTGACATCAACACAGGGTACAGAGGACTGACATCAACACAGGGTACAGAGAACTGACATCAACACAGGGTACAGAGGACTGACATCAATACAGGGTACGGACATCTGACATCAACACAGGGTACAGAGGACTGACATCAACACAGGATACTGAGGACTGACATCAACACAGGGTACAGAGAACTGACATCAACACAGGGTACAGAGGGCTGACATCAACACAGGCTACAGGGTACTGACATCAACTCAGGGTACAGAGAACTGACATCAACACAGGGTACAGATGATTGGTACAGAGGACTGACATCAACAGAGGGTCCAGGAACTGACATCAATACAGGGTACAGAGGACTGACATCAACATAGGGTACGGAGGACTGACATCAACACAGTGTACAGAGGACTGACATCAACACAGGGTACAGAGGATTGACATCAACACAGGGTACAGAGGACTGACATCAACACAGGCTACAGAGGACTGACATCAACACAGGCTACAGAGGACTGACATCAACACAGGGTACAGAGGATTGGTACAGAGGACTGACATGAACACAGGGTACAGAGGACTGACATCAACACAGGGTACAGAGGACTGATATCAGCACAGGGTACAGAGGATTGGTACAGAGGACTGACATCAACATAGGGTACAGAGGACTGACATCAGCACATTAACACATGGTCCAGATGACCAACACTACTACGTGGTGTAGAAATTGAAGAATGTCATGCGGTCATAAACTTTGGCACTACCACAGTATTAATAAGACTGGCTTTTCATGTCAAAAACTGGACATAGCCTCGTGTCTAGAAGTTTGACATTAGCATGTCTATAAAATCCACATGAACACATGATACAGAAATCTGATATTGGCAATGGTCACAGAACGTTGTCATGAGCACCTGCTTTGACATACATATTCCAGAACATCGACTTCAACAGTAATTCAAAATGTTGACCGATGGAAACACCAGAAGACCGATTCCAGCATTTAGTACTGAACATTAAGGTCAACAGGTGGACCAGAACATCAATATCAATCGGAGATCAAAATGTTGACCAATAAACCATCCAGAATACGAGATCAACATATCGTTCAAAACATTAACACCAATCGGTAATCCACAGCATTCATATCAACATTGATCCTGAAAATTGATATTAGTGCATAATACAGATGATTGGTATCTACACATAGTCCAAGCGTTGACATCAACACACAGTTCATAACTCTGACATCACTCATGGTATTGAGGGCTGACATTAACACAGTCTATTTGATTTCAATACATGGCAGATAGCATAAAGATCGTTACAGGATCCAAAAGTATTAATATATGAACACAATCATAGTCTATTTGATATCAACACTTTGCAGATAAGATAAAGATCGTTACAGTGTCCAAAAATTCACAGTCCACCCATGGTTCAGAAGCTGAGGAGTGATAGAATGGAAAGATTGTCAGCACGACATCTGAGCCGAACCACCGAAGACAACCTGCCGTCTGCCTGTATCACACAGCTTTGCAGGTTCCTGGGTTGTCTCCTCCTTTTCTACGCTGACATATCTATACAGCAACATAGCTGGAATGTTGCATCCTTTCATACCACTTCTGATCAACTGAACATTATTGGTGTGTGTCCAGGCGTGGAATATCTCATGAGTCAAAACAGCAGGAATTTCACAATCCTACAGTCCAATGCGTCTTCCTGTGGGAGAACCTCATTACCACACACCATTCACCAGGGCGTGGTGTATGGCTGGTGCGAACATTTCACACCTTTCTGTTCGCAACTTGTGCAGGTGCCTCAGGGTAGGTATGTGCGTGCTCGAATCCGACGGCTGTCACATGACTGTGATTCCAGACGCTGGAGAATTCACACTTTAGATTTCAGAAGTAAACTGGGGTCTTTTAATCTGAAATGCCACTTCCACGACCTGGAGGACAGTTTTATTCACTCAGATACCAACAAGATGTTGATGGTAAATATCAACAGTCCTCTGATAAGTGTTGATTTTGAGCCAATTACATACAGTAACTTTATCGTGAAACGCATCATGAAAGATTCCTGGCAATTGATCTCGCCATTTGATGCGGCTTTTAGTCCACAAAGGCATATTGTAGCTGAATGGAGCGCTTCTAAGATGCACTTCATAAGTGTTCAACAGATGTATACAATTCTGTCTTCTATACCTATTTCAATACCCGTACTTCATACCAAACCAAACCGAACTCAGATGAGCGTCGAACGTGTGTGTGTCACATGTCGTCCATCGTCGACTGTTATTGATGCTTCACGCCTCCATATCACGTTTATCTATGATTTTAACCACCATAGTGGTCTAAGGCTGCTGATGTCGGTGCTTCTTAGGATGAAACAGTCAGTGAAGCTGCCCAGTGGTTTGTTCAACTGTTCTGTGCAGTGCTATTCTGATTTTCAACATCACCTACAATGTGATCATTGGACAGAGTGTGAAGATGGACGGGATGAAACAGGGGACTGTCCCTTCAGCAGTGCTGACTGCAAGGGGCTGGTGGCATCACGAAACAAGTGTTTCAGGTTAATCGTACCGGACACTAAAAAACTGTGCGCTTCATTTGCTGATAGCGAGTGCCATAAAATAGGCCTGCATGAAACACTAGCAACTGTGAAAACAAGGAAGGAAAAGTTAGAGTCTGGACGTGTTCTGGTGAATTATATTACGTTTACAGCAGCAATAGGTTTAAGGACGGGTTGGCGTTCAGTGCCATTCCTTTATAGCAAGTTCCGTGTATGGCTTGACACCACACTGGTTTATAACATGAACCACTTCCATCCACATTATTACTATCAGTATGTTCCTTCAAGAGTTTTTCAAAGCGTGTATTTCACGCATGATTTCATTAGATACACGGAATATGGCTTTGTTTATTCAATAATATGCGAACTGAAATTACAGTCATTCGGAGTCTTCAATCCACCTGTATTTCTGCCCCACTTATGGTCCTCAAAATATATCCGCATGCACACACGACAGCATTTGTCTATTTGCTCTACCAGTTTCATTACACATATGTTTTTGTTGTGTGATGCCAAGAGTCACTGCAAGCAAACGACGGGTTTCAAACCCTCTACTGAGTTGAACGTAAGTTGTACACAGCCGGGCGACATTTCCTTTGAAGGAAGACGTCTGACCTACACCCCGTTTAGATGTGATGACGACAGGACAACGGTGCATCACACTTTGCTGTGTGATTTCAGACAGGATTGTTCTGACGGAAGTGATGAGTCATTCTGTGAATTTTTATGTGCCGGGTTCCTGTGCTCTAACGGTCAGTGTGTGTTCCTCAGTCAACGCTGCAATCAATACACGGACTGTGTGGATGATTCTGATGAGATCGGGTGTCCTGATGACGCCACCTACCATGCCCCGATCAAAGAGGAAGACATGAAGCAACAGTTTTACGTGGATCTGGATGGAACAGGTTACTTCACCCAACAGCTGATGACAGCTGATGACCCTTGTCCTCACAGTCATTATCGTTGTCAGTCTGAGTGGCTGTACTGTCTGCCTGTCTACACCAGATGTAATGGATTCTGTGACTGTGTCTATGGAGAGGACGAGCAGGGGTGTGAGGCAATGGCGTGCCCTGGTTTCTACCGATGTCGGGGTTCCAGAAACTGTGTGCATGGTGACCATATGTGTGATGGTTGGGGTCAGTGCCCACAACGTGACGACGAACTGATGTGTGACAGGACTGCCCTGAAGGATGTCAGTGTCAAGGTCATACATTTCTGTGTCCGAACCCGTTCTTTTCTGGGTACTTTCCTCTGCTAAGATACGTGGATGCAACAGGTTCCAATATGTCACTGACTGATTTCAAAACAAATGCGAATCTTGCGGCTTTGGTTTTAGCTCATTGTTCTATTAGTAATATTTCACACATTAAATTAGCAAACCTGAGATATGTTAATGTTGCTGATAACAACGTTGAAACTCTCAGTACAGCTGTTTTCCGTACGTTACCTAATTTAAGAAGTCTTTGCATACAAAAGAACCCTCTCAGTAAACTTACACGTAAAACATCGAAGTACATTGTGTATTCACTGAATAGAGTGGACCTGTCTCATACGCATTTGAATATTTTTTACGATAACGCTTCTCTGTTTTTACCTCGCGTGAAAATGTTGAATGCATCATTTTGCGCTGTTGACGCTATCGGTCCAATAGGCTTTAAAACTATGCCACAAATGCAAATGCTGGATTTAAGGGGGAATACGCTTGACAACTTTCCGCTCGATCTGTTTTCTGGGTCATTTGAATTACAACGTATCTTTTCATCAAACTACAGAATTTGCTGTGATAGTTTGATTCCTAAACACTCTGCTGAAGTCCACTGTGTTGCTCCTGACACTACACTTCCATCATGTGCAACACTGCTACCAACAGAACTGCTCAGGACTTTCTTTTGGCTTATTGGTGTGTCCGCTGTGACGGGATATGTGATATGCTTCATGGCTTCTTCCAGAATGAAAAGCATGACTGGAAAATATTTCATGGTTGCTATGACCAACATGCAGCTTGCTGATGTTTGTATGGGATGTCACGTTAGCATTGTAGTGGCAGCAGATCTTCTGTTTCGTGGACAATACATGCAAGTTGAAAAGGCGTGGACCAACAGTGTCATCTGCAAACTGGCTGGCTTTCTGTTCCTTTGGTCCAGCACAGTATCAACGATGACTGTCTGCTTCATCACTGTCTATCTGATCATCGCCTTTCATTTCTCTAACGAATTATGGAGACTAAACAAATGCTTTACAGTCGTAGTTTATATGGTGATGTGTATCGTTGGAATCCTGTTGGCATCAGTTCCATTTCTTCCAGGACTGTCACACTGGGGCCTGCAGGGCCAGTCAGGTCTGTGTCGTCTGGCTTTAGTGGATCACCATCATTCAAGGCCAAGCTTCACCTGGTTCACAGTTATCGTGTCAGTCAACTTTATTTTGTGCTTGATGATTGGAACTGGCCAAGGGATCATCTTCTGGCGAACACCTAAATACAGGATATCACTCAACCCTACACGCAGACTGATATATTCCTCAATGCATGTGATGAGAAATGTAGCTGTGGTAGACGCCATATGCTGGTTGGCATTCGGGTGATTATGATGATGAAGTTCTGTGGTGTTGCTCTTTTTGGTGCCATTCACGACACCCTGGTTGTGTTCCTATTACCGTTGAACTCTGCAGTCAACCCACTGATGTACATGTGGGGTCTGAAACTGCAATGGCAACGTCAAGAACGAGAGATGAAATTAATACAAAAGTTGAAATGTGTTGCCAGGACACGAAAACACCCATCTTGTAAATAAATAGGTGAAAAGAATTAATAACCAAAAAAGAAACAAACGAAGAAATTAATCAATCGATTCAATAATTACAAACAGGTCAACAGAGTTGGATCTTGTTTTGTGGTGTGCCGGTATGTGTGTCATTTTTCATTTTTCATACATGTACCACAAAGGTAAAATAATTCGAATGTATGTTTGCACTTTATTTATTAAAGTTATAACGTTAAAGGTAAATCTGCACACAGGTTACCCGAAGTCGTCTCTTAATTGCGTGACACGAATAGCTGCCAGTTCATTTATACACGTTCATGCAGATAGAGAAGTAGGTAAAAATAGGGACACATAGGGCCTATTACTTAGGGAAGTCACCAGTTCATATCTAGATTTTTTTTCCAGTAATTCCGCCAACTGCGCAGTTAGGCATTAAACGAATAATTAGCAGGAGAAACTAAATGCAGGTAAACAATTCCTATTCCTCTCTCTCTCTCTCTCTCTCTCTCTCTCTCTCTCTCTCTCTCCTCTCTCTCTTCTCCCCCCCCCCCCCCCAAACAAACAAACACGCACGCGCACACACACACACACAACACACACACACACACACACACACACACACACATGAGCGCGCGCGCGCGCACACACACACACACACACACACGCTCGCGCACACACATACACACACACACACACGCGCGCGCGCGCGGGCACGCACGCACGCACGCACGCACGCACGCACGCACGCACACACACACACACACACACACACACACACACACACTTGGTATCTATCTCTGATGTACTTTAAACTAAAATTGTTGTGTTGTACGACATTGATATAAAAGAGTTACGATTATATAATATATCCAACCCCCACCCTCCCACTCCCTTCCTCTATTCCGTCTTCCTTTCCACCCTGATGACCCCCATCCCCACCCGCAAA
>CM065723.1:4716485-4720073 GCA_033310375.1 Conus canariensis | reverse complement strand
GCGGACACGTGGTAAAATGTAATTATTTGAATCATATCGCGTTGTTGCCATTTGGATAAACTCAGCAAGATATGTTGGCGCCATGTTTGCATGGACTTTAAACATTAGTACTGCCTTATTATAGGTCAGCTGGCTCTGCAGTGGTAACGTCATTAGTTTTGCGAATTTGCCCGTGGTTGATAGAGACTTGTCGGGAAGAATCAGCTTAATTCCCCGTCTATGCATAGAGTTGATCTTTTTTATGTGATTTTCACCGGCACCACTCCAGACAGTGGACGCATAGTTGATGTGAGAAAGGCAATGGGCTTCAAAAAATAATTTCCGGATGTGTCGCTCAACATAATAACTGAGTTTATTGAGTAAAAGCAAATTGCGAGCCAACTGTTTGCAAACATGATTTATATGTGATTGCCATTTAAAATTCTCATCAATGAGCACGCCTAAGACACGATGTTCGGTAACCTGCTCGATCAAGGTTTCACTCATTTTTAGGCTCAACATAAGATGCTGTCGTTGATGTTTCTGTCTCGATGCATTTTGTTTTGTGCGGATTAAGGACCATTCGGTTTTGGTTGCACCATTCTAAGACATCAGTTATACTTTGTTGTAACGATATTTGTACAGACATGATGTTTGTATCACTACAGTGAAGAGAACTATCGTCAGCGAACAGATCACAGATGACATCATTGTGAGATATGTGCATCGGTAGGTCATTTATAAAAATACAGAAGAGAAGAGGTCCAAGGACAGAGCCTTGTGGAACGCCACAGCTCACTATTCCTTCAGAGGAATAAGTACCGTTTAAGTAAACACGCTGGGTCCTGTTTTCAAGATATGACTGAAAGAAGGTGACGACTGCCGGATTTTGAACATTTGCAGTCATTTTTTTAATAATATGTTGTGGTCTACAAGATCAAACGCTTTCTTAAAATCGAGGAAAACAGTTCCAGTGAGTTTTCGTTCGTTGATGGCTGATAGCCATGTATCACAGAGGCGTGTTAAGGCCGAGTGGCATGAGTGATTTCGACGAAAGCCTGACTGAAATGGGCGGAACAGTTTGTGATGTTCCATATGTTTAGTTAGGTGTTTGTGAACATGCATCTCAAGAGGTTTCGATACAACGGATAAAAGAGATATTGGTCTAAAATTGTTTAAATCAGTGAGATCTCTTGATTTGGTTAAGGGAATGACTTTTGCTGCCTTTAGACCACATGGGAAGACATTCTGATCAATACACAAATTATAAACATACGTAAGGGTATCAACAATGTAAGGTAGAGCAAGCTTGAGTATAGAAGCATTTAAGTTATCTGGACCCATTGCTTTTTTATTTTTAAGTTTTGAAATTAAGGAACCAACTTCATTAATAGCAAGAAAGGAGATGCTAAATGAATCTCTAGTATTTAATCGTTCTTGGCAAAACGATTGAGAACAGCTGGAGTCTCATATCGATTAAAGAATGTAACATTGGCAGCCGTTTGTACTGATTCAGTTAACTGAAGGAAATGATTGTTGAAAGTGTTAGCAGACCACATAGTCGCAGTATTATCTGATTTCTTTTTCGACTTGTCAGTTATTTCATTAACAGCACGCCATAATGATGCTGTATCCCTGTTTGCGTTTATCAGTTTCCTAAAATGCTCAGATTTTGATTTTCTAACTAGATCTGATACTCTGTTTCTCTGTTTTTTTATATTCATCTACTTTTTTGCGGTTTTAAGTGCATCCCTTAGTGCCATTTCTATAATAATGTCTTTTGTCAGCCAGCTGGGAAGTACTCTGTGTTTTACCCTTTTTCTTCTAAGTGGGGCATGTTTATCAACGATTGAGAGAAAGATATTATACCAGGTATTATACGCTTCATTTGGATCTGTGTAATTAAGTACACTGTAGAAAGGAGTAAGCTTAAGTCGAGGAAAAATTCATCCTTACTGAAATTTTTGAAGCAGCGATATTAAATGGTTGTGTGGCCCTTATTCTGTTGCTTTGGAAGTTTACAAGACCAAGTGCACAAAATGAGACAGTGGTCGCTTATGCTTTTGTTGCCCACTGTTATGTTGGATACCATGGCTTTGTTGTTTGTATAGATATGATCCAGCAATGTAGAAGATGTCTTTGCGATTCTAGTTGGATTATGAATAAGCTGATGCAAGCCAAAGAGTGTGGTGGTCGCATCCTAGGTAGGCTGCCGTTTTAACAGATCAATGTTAAAATCACCGAGAAGAATGACATTTGGATAGCTCTTATATACATCATCCATCATGTGTACAAAGTTGTCATACCAAGGAAAGTGGCAGCGGGATTCCTGTACACATATCCAACTAGAAGAGGGGCTGAGTTGGAGGGTTTTACCTGCAGCCACATGCATTCAACATTATCAGGCTCAAGGTCACGCCGCCTTTTTGTACAGTGAGCGATGCTTTGATGAATAAATATTCCAAGTCCTGTTTCACCAGAGTGATGTGCATCGCGTCGGACAAAGTTATAGTTAGTTATGGATAAAGCTGTATCAGTCAAACGGGAGTCAAGGCGAGTTTCACTAAGACCAAGCAGATGAATAGAAGGGGATTCGTTTAGAAGAAAACAGACATCATGAATCTTATTTGGCAGATGATAAACATTTAGGTGACCAATGCGGAATCCAGTATCAGTATTAATTACATTACAATGGTCCATTGTATTAATTCTAGAGCAAAGTCCTGAGCAATAAAGCAAAATAGATATACTGTTACAACAACAATTAAAAATATAAAATCAGCAATCATAAAATATCCAAGAACCCACGAAATCCAAAAAGCAGGGCAATGAAGTTCAGTCCAAAGGACAATTCAAGTATGTGTATGATAACAATATTCAGGGAAGTATGACCAGCCAAGACAAATGTCGCTTTCAAGCTGTCCGGGTCACAATAGTACAGTCATCCACAGTAACTAAGCAATACCGGGGGGAAACAAGACTCACAGGGTTGGGGGTAGGGGGGGGGTAGGGAGGAGGAGTCAGTGCGTGGTGGTAAGGTGAAGGTGAGACGGAGCAAGCAGGAGGGAAAGAAGACACAGCTGGGGGTGAGGGGTGGAGCTGAGAGGCAGTGGATGGGTAAATTTGGGCTCGGGGAAGGGTAGGCAAGGGCTCGGGCCTGCACTTGGAAGGCGAGACAGCAAGCTGTTATCTGAATTCCAGATACCAGAATTTCTGTTAAGCAGGGGGAGAGGGAAGATAAGGATGCATTTGTGTCCAAGGATTGAAAGGCAGAGGAGGAAGGGGGAGAAAGGCCACATGGGGGAAACATCGGCATTGATGTAATGGGAGGTCTGTTAAAGTACGGCATGGGTGGCATTGCATGGTGGGAAAAAGTTTCATTAGAAGAAGACCAATTGGATTTCTGGTGGACAATTTCAGGAGCATTGTCCAGAGAGAGAGAGAGAGAGAGAGGAGAGAGAGAGAGAGAGAGAGAGAGAGAGAGAGAGAGAGAGAGAGAACAAGCATTCCGGTTGCAAAAGTACTAACATTTACGATGTTTTGGAGGAGAGCAGGTCGGCATCGAAAATGTTTTCTCAGTTTTAAAACCTCCAAGAATATTTGAATAAT
>CM065723.1:4703985-4711485 GCA_033310375.1 Conus canariensis | reverse complement strand
GCATTCTTGCAGTGCTCTTGTGCGAACGTTGTTGAACTGATCCATCCTGAATGTTTTCAAGAGACACAGATTCTGCGCTTCCATCTCTTCCAAATTCTTGACTGGGATTGACAAATGCTGGCTATGAGCTGTTCGTTCCCCTGTATCAGGGGATTAAACATCACAGTCCATTTCGGCCATGTGCTCACCATCTGAGCCAGAGTTCTTCGACAAAAAGAGTAAAAATATGAGAAAAAAAGGGGGCGAATAAGGACTGTAAATATTAAAGTGATATAATACGGGCTAGATTTGTTCCAACACGACCGACCTGTTGATGTCAATGCCTTGGATAAGTGCAAATGTTCTGCTGAGTGCAGGGGAAAAAAAAAACAAAACAAAAACAAACGAACAAAACATGATGGTAATGGCTACCAGAAGTAGACATGATGTGGCTATCTCGATGCATGTACATTTTATCGATTACGTAGTTTTGGTAACCTACGAGAAATGGAATTACATGTATTGGAACAACGTTTGCAAATAACATGTTGACAACTCACAACTTCAAACTTAAAAAGGAAGGTCGACCAAGGTTCGTGTGCAATGCATGATATAACACGTTTATTGACATTGCCTATGTGACTCGTTTCAATAACAATCTGGTGTACAATGATATAACACGTTTATTGACATTGCCTATGTGACTCGTTTCAGAAACAATTTGGGGTGCTATTATTCAACACGTTCATTGACATAGACTATGCGACTCATTTACATCAAAATCGGAAGTGAAATAAACTCAAAAAAGAGCAATGAAATACTGAGTTAGGTGCAGGAGGAGGGACGAGGAGAGGGGTGGTGGGGGTGCGCTAATCGAACTGACGGTTACAGAAAAAGGAGACCCCCTCCCCTTTTCCCATCCTTCCCCCCTCCACTCCCCTCCCCCCCCCCCCCCCCCCCCACGCCCATCGAGAACAATGGAGAGGGCGAAGCGAATACGGACAGGACAGAACCTAAACCCCTTCATACACTCACTGCTGACCCTCAGTTGTTGATGTAACGGGAGAGTGAGCACTGCATGGTTCGTCAATACCCGTTACAAGCGGACTGCAATGGGTCGTGTATTGCTCAACGGAGGATGGCCTACAGCATGGAGACAGGGGGGGGGGGGGGGGGGGGGGGGGGGGGGGGGGGGGTTTGTTCAGCTAATTATCCTGTTGTAGCTATAGGCACTATGCTTTACTGCACTGTGTGTTCTGATATTCTAAGATTGTAGATATCTCTAGTGCATAGATGTAAGAATGCTCATAGATATGAACGTGTATGTATGCATCTGATGGTTTGTCAGCGGAGTGTTTCATCTGAACCCCTTAGATATCTAGATATCTGTCTGTCTGTCTGTCTATCTATCTATCTATCTATCTATCTATCTATCTATCCATCTATTTATATGTTTCCTTATTAGCGATGTTAGACCTCTCCGCAGCATTTGACACGATCGATCATAATATTTTGTTCTCACGGCTTCAAACTTCCTTTGGATTCAAAGACACAGCTCTCGACTGGATTATCTCTTACTTGACTGGACAGACTCAGACAGTGTGTGTACAGGGAAGATACTCAGACAGTTCTCCTCTTAGGTACGGTGTGCCTCAGGATTCTGTACTGGGGCCAGTCCTTTTTGTGCTGTATGCTAGTCCTGTGTCTGACGTCATCAGTGGTCACGCCATGTCGCATGAGAGCTTTGCTGACGATACTCAGCTTCATCAGTTGGCTCCCATTGCTGAAATTGACTCACTGATTTCTCGGACGTGGGGCTGCGTTGCAGACCTGAAGGACTGGATGACAACCAACAAACTACAACTAAACGACGACAAGACGGAACTCATGTTCGTGACAAAACAGCCTAACCATCCTTCTCTGCCTTCAACTGTCACTATCAACGACTGTGCTGTCTCTGTCTCCACCTCTGTCCGCAGTCTAGGGGTCATACTTGACCAATCCCTCTCCTTTCAGAAACAGGTTTCAAATATTTGCAAGATTGCCTATTTAGAACTAAGAAGAATCAGCTCTATACGTCACCTTCTCTCTACAGATGCTACAAAAACTCTCATTTGTGCATTTGTCTTATCTAGAATAGATTACTGCAACTCACTTTTGGCCGGCCTTCCAAAATACCTAATAGAAAGATTACAGCGAATCCAAAATCATGCAGCCCGAGTCGTCTGTAGAGCAGGAAAATATGATCACATTTCGCCTCTACTCCACTCTCTTCACTGACTATCTGTCTCAAACCGTATGTCGTACAAAATCTCAACTCCCACTTTCTCTGCTCTCTTTGAAAATGGACCTTCGTATCTCTCAGATCTCCTTAACATCTACACCCCCTCTCGACAACTACGCTCCTGTGCTGACGACCGCCGTCTGCGAATGACTCGCTTCAGGACTACTACTGGTGAAAGATCTTTCTCTTTTCAAGCTCCAGCGACGTGGAACAGACTGCCAGCCTCTCTCAGACATTCAGATTCTATCTCTTCTTTCAAGTCTAAACTTAAAACCCATCTATTTTCTCATAATTAGTCGATGCTGTGGGAGGGGGGGGGGGGGTACAACCTAACTCATAGCTGTCTGGGCCTTTTCAAATGTAGCGTATGTGTATGTTCTCTATTATATGTATTTGTTGTATGATTGAACGTTATAGGATTAAGTTTTTGTAGTGATATTTGAAAAATAAGTGAATGTCACATTGGTAGGATTAGGATTTGTTAGTTATTGTAGTAATAGTATTTGTAGTTGGGTGTAAGGTGTATTATTGTATATGAGAAGGGTGAATGTAGTGTAAAGCGCTTAGAGAAATTCGTTTGATTAAGCGCTATATAAGAAACCATTATTATTATTATTATATATCTGTCTGTATGTCTATCTATCTGTCTGTATGTCTATCTATCTGTCTGTCACGCGCACGTGTGTGTGTGTGTGTGTGTGTGTGTGTGTGTGTGTGTGTGTGTGTGTGTGTGTGTGTGTGTGTGTGTGTTGTGTTGTTGTGGCAGATAGATACATATCAATCTCTGAATAGATTCTATAGGTGTAAATAGATTGATACATGCAAATACATATATGTATACATGTGAGAGAGAGAGAGAGAGAGAGAGAGAGAGAGAGAGAGAGAGAGAGAGAGAATAATGGTTATAGAATATGGAATCCCCGGTCAGTTTGACAGACGAGCAGGCAGGTAGATCATTCACCAAAATCTGTCCTCATGTAGGAGAGAAAACCTAAGTTTGAGAAGCAAAGTCAGCCATAGATGTTGCAGGGGGAGAAGAAACCTACTTTTGAGGAACGAAGCCAATCATAGATGTTGCAGGGAAGGGGGGGGGGGGGGGGGGGGAGGTGTATTTAGCGGTGCCCTGCTTTGTCCAATATTTCTTCACTGAAATGGCATCCTCTCTACCCAGCCGGGAAGTGTGTGTATGCTGATGGCATGAGTGTTTCAGTTGGGTTTTGTCAAGGGCAGTATGTTCTCAGTAGATTGTACCCATGCTGCAGCTCTTCAGGCTGACCTTCTATAAGTCTTTGCACCTCATAGAGGGTGTCACAGGCAAGACAAGAGTTAGTTTCTCTGTTTGGAGTCCTTACCTGCTTTTGGCTTATTTCTTATTCTGCATCAGGCGTTTGCGCTTTGCGGCCATGCAACCGAGGTGAGTTGAATTTAGACACACACCTTCGTTTGCTTCCGTAATCACTCCACGCCCGTTATCAGTTCCTAGAGGTGAGAAAGGGGACGTGCTTAAACACCGACTTTGGGAGTAAATCCAGACCAACCTCCTTCATTGTTCCTAAATTACCCTCCCTCCCCTCTACAACAGGAGAGAGAGAGAGAGAGAGAGAGAGAGACATGGGGTGTTGTGTGTGAGAGGCAGGCAGAGTGAGGCTTAGGGGAGAAACAGAGAGCATAGGAATATATGAAAGTGGAGTGGAAGTTTCTTTAATAAGGAAAAAAAATGCCAGGTGTTCATTCATGTTCTACTTTAAGCCATGCGATATGTATACATTCTTTTGGACGTCCGCTCTTGATGAAAAGTCTAAATTATAGTAATAGTTACTTGTTCACCTTCTCGATTATCACTCTTTTCTGGTTGTTTGTTTCCCTTCTCTTTCTCCTTGTCCGCATGTGTTATTATTGCTTCGAAATTGTTAAAGCACGTAATAAGAAAATAATGAAAAAATATGACAAAACTTAAAGATAAAAAACTTCGTTTAGTGTTATAGTCAACAATCAAATCAGGGTGTAATTCAAGCCAATTAAAAAGTTTACTTTCATTAGCCTTTCACTTTTTCTCGGCCAGGGCATTTAAGCTATACATAAACGGGTTTATAGTGGAATTTACTGGTAAAGCAAACACAGCTAAGACCACATTCATTTCTCCAGGAATAGGAATGCCACCCAATGCCAACATCCCACATAAACAAATGGGAAACCAACACAGGAAATCTGTCGTGGCAACAGTGATCAACCTCCGAGCTATGGTCATGTGGAATTCGTTTTGACCGAATTCTCCTGCACTGACAAATAGATGGAAACCTGGCCAAAAGAGATGAATAAGAGCAACACAAAGTTGAAAATGACTAATATGCTGATGGAATAAATTTTCCTTTAAATTTCTGCCTTGTAACTAGTAAAGGGATACAAATACCTGTCTGGCTGTAGAATTCCCAGTGTGATGTCATGGGAAGTAAAGGCAACAAAGCTAAAATCCAATCAACCAGCCAGTTTAACATACAAGCCACTGATGCCGATGTTCTGCCAAACCTCACAGAACTGAAAGGAAAGCGGAGGACAATGAAACAATCCAGGATAAAAAAAACAACCAAATAATCAAAGCAGATACCTCACTGGACAACAAAGACAAAAAAACAGCCACCTTACAGGTAATACTGTTTTTCCATGTGTCGTCATTGTAAAGATATCGTCCGCGGAACTGTTCATCAGCCATCCCAATGACAGAAATGTAGACATCCACCAGAAAGCCTGCCAGCTTTTTTACATCCTGCTTCATGGAAAAAAAGAAACAAATATAGCATGGAACAAGGAAAATCGCAGACAACATTTTCAGAAGAACATAACTTCCACCATACAAATGTGTGTGTGTGTGTGTGTGTGTGTGTGTGTGTGTGTGTGTGTGTGTGTGTGTGTGTGTGTGTGTGTGCCTGCTTCTCTCTGTCTGTGTGTCTGCCTGCCTGTCTGCCTGTCTGTCTGTCTGTCTGTCTGTCTGTCTCTCTGCCCCCCCCCTCTCTCTCTCTCTCTCTCTCTCTCTCTGTCTTTATATATGTATATATATATATAATAATATATGTGTGTGTGTGTGTGTGTGTGTGTGTGTGTGTGTGTGTGTGTGTGTGTGTGTGTGTGTGTCAGGAGCCCAAATGGCGTTGTGTGTAATGAAAGAGAACTAACGAAAGACCTTCCTCTTAGCCTTGTGGCATTCATGAATCTGAAATGACCTCTTTGCCCGGTCAGTTTTTGTGAAGGACATGGAGTCACTCAAATGGAAAAAAAAGTATATGACATCAAAGACAAATTTTGTTCTGATAATAAAAAATCAACAGAGAAAATAACAGAATGACCAATCTTCATAACTGAAACAGTAGAATGATAAAACCAAGAGAAAAATAATAAACAGCTCAACAAATTCCATGTCTAGGATCACGTGTAATTCTTGCTGCACAATTTCACGGGATCTTATAGTGAGTACATAATCTTTCTACCCCTTTTTCATGCCACTGACCAACTCTGCATTGTCATGACTTGAATCCTGTCTAAGAAATGGAACAAAACCAGTTACAGCTGGCGGCCATGAATCCTTTGCATTAACAATTCGCACGCCCCAGGGATCTGTGCTTGGGCCAATATTGTTCATTTAGCACAACCAACTGCCTTTTGAAGCAGTAAAAACGTTCTGTAAACGTTTAGCCTTCGCCAATAGCCAACTGTCTAAAGAAGCTATATTTTTTTCATCCTGATTCATCTGTTGGGACAGCTAAAAAGAAAAGTACTCCTAATGCAAAAATGCGGAGGACTCAAAAGAAATTACGGTTAAATGATAACGAAGCCGAAACTTACAGACATGTTAAGTGTAGTGTTGCACGATGCGTTGCTGGGAGTTGCCTTTCTGCCTGCTGCAACGGTTCCTGGTTTTATCAGCGCAGTTTGCTGAGTCCAGCCTCTGCCTGCATAGGTGGACAGACTGCAACTCATTACGGATTTTAGACCTGCCGCCTTTTATCAAGTTCAGTCGGCCTGTCAAAGCCATTGCCCAGAATGTGACCAATGTCTCATGCTAACAGCTACGATGAGTCACTGGTAAGAGCTGAATGTCAGGAGAGGACCAATATAGATGAACTATTCAACAAAGAACAACATGTTCCCCTGTTGGAGGTGCTGCCTCCCCCATACATGTCATTCCACGTGTAGACCATATTTCATTAACGTTAATGGTTTAAACGACAGTCAGTGGTACATGGATCAGAAAACACAAAACCCTACATAACCCAGAAGATTGTCAATAGCACATGGCCCAGAAGATTTGTCAGTCATGTGATCCAGAGGATTGTCATTAGCATATGTTTCAGAAGACCGTCTTGACCCGGAAGACTGTCATCAGCACATGGTCCAGAAGATTGTCAGTACCAATGGCACAGGAGACTGTCATTAGCACATGACCAAAAAGATTGTTATTGGCATATGACCTAGAAGATTGTCAGTAAGACATGGCCCAGATAATTGTTGCACATGGCCCAGAAAATTGCCAGTAGTACAGATGATTGTTGATAGCACATGACCCAGAAGATTGTCAACCGGCTGTCTGCCTTATCACAATGCTTTGTGGATTCTTTCTCCTCCTGCTCGGCGCTGACATATCCAGACAACAAAATATGTGGAACACCTCATCCATAACCACTACTCCTGGTCCACTAAACATCACTGACGTTGCAGAGTGCGAACTGCTCACCCGTACCAGATGGACGGATTTCTACGCAGCTCCGCAAATTCGTGTAATTGTGGTCTAATTAGTGGACTTCCCGGTAATTAATTAACCAGGAATGTAATCTGACAGTTCGTCCGTCTGTAAAGGAACAACTGTGGACATTTTGGTGACTCTGCATACCCTAGTTATTGTGAAAATCGAGTTGTTGTTTTTTTTCTTTCTGGAGTATGCAGAGGCACCACCATTTTGACTGATGCAGCAATGTGTTACTAGTGTCTGCCAATCACTACTATGAGCTCTGGCATTCATCAATACCTCCAGAGATTTAAGAGAAAAACTTCATCCAGCTCCTCCAACGAATACAGTCCTGGAAAAGAAGAAACTGTTAAATCAGTAGCGAAAAAGAGAAAATATGCGTTAAGTGTTAGAAATGAAAAACTCAATAGACGAAACAGAGGAAAAGGCGACTAGTAAGTCAATGAAGGATTCACTCGAGGAAATCAGACACTGAGGGAGATGCCAACAAAAGAGGAAT
>CM065723.1:4694494-4703885 GCA_033310375.1 Conus canariensis | reverse complement strand
TCAGCCGCAAAGTGAAACCTGTCCGCCTGAGGGGAGTCGACGTCAAGCTGGCGGCTGGCCAAGTTATCGAACTTCGGGGAAAGGTGCCGAGTGCTTCACATGTCTGCCCTCGTGCCCCAGAAAACATCAGATGGGGACAGAAGGTACTGAAGGCTGAGGTAAGAGAGAATGAACTTGTTATGTTTGTGCAAAACTGTAGACGCTGGGTACAGACCACCCTAACCCCAAGAGACACATTGGCAGACATCAACACTGAGGCAGACATTCTGGTGGCCTTGGTTGGGCCTGCATGTGAAGAGGAGGTAGAAATAAAAGGGATGTACGTAGTGGTCGACAAGGCTGGTGATATGCCCGTGTACTCGGTCAGACTGGAAGGGGTTATTGGGCCTGTGAGGACACTTCACCGCAACCTGTTATTACCAATAGGCATGCTTGATGAAGAAACCAACAAAGTCCGAGAGAAGGAAAGAGAGCTGGGCCCAAAACCACAACCGAAAGGAGCAGGACAGAGTTGCAGGATGTTGAAGAGGAGGACACGGCCTCTCTGCAGTTTGAATTAGCATGGCCTAATTCAGATTTGAGGCCAGAGGCACCTGTGTTTGTTCCACCTGGCGAACCTCTGAGAACAGATGTGGGGGAGCTGATGGGGGAACCACAGGAAGATGAACCAGCCTCTGAACCAGGAATGGGTTCCGGACAGGAACCCATGGGACCAGCTGGTGATACACAGGAACCCAGCCAAGCCAGTGTGGAGACAGGAGATCGGACTGAGACACAAGGTGTTACTGACCCAGCAGAACCAGAGGAGGATCATGAGGATGGATCCGTGGATGGGTTGGTTGATCTCAACCACACTGAGTCTGATGAGGCAGTAGGTTTTGATGTGGAGGGGGGAGAGCCTGCACCGAAACGTAGGAGGTCATTACGACAAAGGCGGCCTGTGGACCGTTTGAACTTGGCACACAGAGTGGCAGCAGATCTTCCTGTTAAGTCTGCCACTGTTAGCAAAGCCAAGGATCTGGGACCTTGGTTGAGAGAGTTGGAGGAAAGTTTCGAAACCCTCTCCAAGTCCTTGTCGATGATAAAGGAACATTATTTTATCTTGGCGAAGGAATGCGTGTAGGTATACACCAAGGAAATTGGCTGGAAATGATTTATTGCTGGTTCAAGAGAATTTTGTCATGGTGTGTAATGACCAGACATTTTCAATTGAAAAAAATTTGTTTTTTCTTCTATTTTTGGCAGGGAAAGTGTAGACAGCATGACAGAGGGCTGGTCTACACAAGAGTAGTTCAAGGAAAGTAACTGTTATTTTTAGTCTCTTGATAAGAAGTTGTTCCTTTGGAGAGTTGTCCCCCTTCGAGTTGTAAAAAGAAGGTTGTAGAATTGAAGCTAATGTATTTTGATGTGGTTCTAGCTTACTATTTTTATTCTTTGTATATAAAAATCTTGTGGGGAAAGTTACTAGAAGTTTTTTTTTTTTTTTTTTTTTTTTTTTTTGGGGTGGGGTTGAAATTGATTAATTTAGAGAAAGAATAACTAAGTTCCCCAACCTACTTCCTGTTTCTTGACAAGTTCCACATCTTACTTCCTGTTCCTTGACATAGCAAGTGCCTTCCCTTTTTGACCGGCTGAAGAGAGGAGGAAATACATTGTCTCTCTAGAGGGAAAAACAAAATTGACAAAGCGGTCTTTTAATTTAAGGTTAGTACGTTGTAGTAAGATTACAAGTAAATTAGACTAAAACTAAGCCTTTATATTGTTACTGATCATATAATGACTTGGACTAGTCTAGATCAAAGTAAGCAAAGCAGGAGTATTTAAGTTACTGACCAACATCAATGAAAACAAAGCTACTGGTCCTGATGGCATTCCTGGCAAGCTCTTAAAATTATGTGCCAATGAATTGACTGAGGTATACCAACTACTTTTCCAAGCTTCACTGGACCAGGGAGTAATACCTGATGAGTGGCGAGATGCTAGCACTGTCCCTTTATGTAAAAAGGGAGACAAAACAAAAGCAGAGAACTATAGACCTGTATCTCTTACATCCATATCAGCAAAATTACTTGAACACATAATATATAGTAGCATAATGGACCATCTTGACAAATATGACTTCTTAAATAACGCCCAGCATGGTTTTAGACAGCGAAGGAGTTGTGAGACTCAACTTATAACAACTCTCAATGATTTTAATAACTGTCTTAACAACAGACAGCAAATAGATGCAATTTTATTAGACTTTTCTAAAGCCTTTGATAAGGTTGACCATGAGGGCCTGCTGCTTAAATTAGAACATATCGGCATTGGCGGTTCTTTGCTAAAATGGTCTAGATCATTCCTCATTGGGAGAACGCAGAAAGTTGTTGTGGAAGGGACGTCATCCCATTGTAAACCAGTCTTGTACCACAGGGAACTGTTCTGGGGCCCTTGTTTGTTTGTTTTTTTATTTATATAAATGACATAAGTAGAAATCTCTCTCCTGGAACTACTATAAGGCTTTTTGCAGATGACAGCTTAGTATATAGAACAATCAGAAGCAAGAATGATACACGCATACTACAAGAAGACCTAAACGCTTTACAAGAGTGGGAAAGAACTTGGAAAATGGAATTTCATCTCCAGAAGTGCCAAGTGTTGCATATATGTAATAAACGCTCACCAACTAGATCAGAATATTCTATTCACAATACTATTCTTAAAGAAACCAATGCTGCAAAATATTTAGGCGTGATTATAGATAGTCGTCTCAAATGGAAAGAACATTACAATTTAGTATGTAAGAAAGCAAACAACATCTTAGCTTTCTTATACAGGAATATCAACTACTGCCCCGAAAAGGTTAAAGGACAACTGCTACAAAACACTGGTTAGACCAGTACTGGAATATGGTTGCTCAGTCTGGGATCCTTACCATCTAAAGGACATTGATAACTCGAAATGATTCAGACGAGAGCAGCCCGGTTCGTAACAGGGAACCATATCAGAGAGAAAGGGAATACTAGGGAGAACATGAGGAAATTAGAATGGAAACCCTTAGAAGAGAAAGAGCTTTTATCAAACTTACTATCTTCTTCAAAGGCAAAGCTAAACTAATTGATATCCCAATGGAACAACTGGTATTGAATAAAAGTAGCACCAGGAGTGGCGGTCAATCTTATGCCATACTTGCTTCAAATATTGACAGCCATTTACATTCATTTTATCCTAGTTCTGTACGGCTGTGGAACTCACTGCCGGGTGCCATCAAGATTGCCACAAATGCAGTCTCATTTAAAAATCAAATTGAAACAACAGTCTTGAGATCTGCATATTGACTGATTTTTCTATTTTAACTTCCCCAGATATTTTATTGTTACCTGGGCCTGAACCTGGCCATTGCTTTTAACTTTTTGAATATCGTGTGCGACCCCTTGTTGCCAAATTTTGCTCCAGGGACCAACAGGCTGAGTCGCACTTATTTTAATTTATTTTATTTTTTAACATGCGCGCTGGTGACCTACTCGTTTTTGAGTGAACCAGTCTTTTAGGAAGAAGAAGAGATACTGGTCCAAGTTGGTATATTGAACCGGTTGAGCTTACCATGTGCTTTTGGTAGACATCTTGAACCTGGGGAAAGGATCCTGGCCATTCTACAGAATATTTAGTAGGCTGTCTTGTTTGAACGAGTATTTAGACATGTTAAAGAAATTTAGACCACTAAGATTAGATTCTTAGCTCTGGTCAATTTGAGAAGGGAGAGCACAAGAGAATTGAATAAGTATGACAGAGAAGTAAGTCTATTAATTTCTTTAACATGCCTAAATACTCTTTCAAACAAGACAGCCTACTAAATGTGCAGCAACTCACAGCAACTCCAAAAGGCCAATGTAGGAACACTGGAGGACAGACAGACAAAGACAAACAAAGAAAGACAAAAAAAGCAGAAGAGCACACAAAACAAAGTGTGAAGTAACGCAGTTTTAATGCACGACACAAAACAGGACAAGAAATTTTCGGCAGTATGCCTTCCTCAGCGACAAAAAAATACAGACATAAACATGCACAATACTCCCCTTGTGAAGCCAAAGTGGTGAATGAAGTAGACAGAGGGACAGTGGGAGAGAGGGTGAGTAGAGTTCGAGGAATAGGGCACGAGGAAAGAGGGTAGAGTAAAGTGAGGAGGAGGAAAAGGAGAGAGAGAGAGAGAGAGGGGGGGAGGAGGAGAGAAAGAGAGAGGAGAGAGAATGGAAAGAGAGAGAGGGAGAATGGAGACAGAAGAGTGGAGGGAGAGGAGAGGAGAGAGTGAGTGGAGGGGGAGGGTGTGATGGTATGTAGTGGGTGTGTTGCATATGAATGAAATGAACAAGAGAAAACACAATAAATAAAATACAATATGCTCAAAAAAGCATTTTAAATGACAAGGGGGGGGGGGGGGGAGGAGGAGAGAGAAAGAGAGAAGAGAGAAGCGGGTCAGCGCTAAAGCACCCGACCCAAGTCTGACCCAAGGGTAGGTTGCCCTACCCAAGCCCAAGGGTGAGAGGGAAAACGGGAGAACCCCGATAAAAAAAACCCACTAGCCAGACGCAGCTAAGAGCTGCAAGGCTCACCCCCCCCCCCCCCCCCCACCACCACACACACACACACAAAAAGCACTTGCCCGCGGCACACACAACACACACACACACACACACCACACACACACACACACACACACATACAAGTGCACACGCGCGCATGAACAACCACGCACGCACACATACACACGCAATAAGCACACACACACAACACACAGATACCTAAAAAAAAAAAAAAAAAAAAAAAAAAAACAGGATGGGGCGGTGGGTGGGTGGGGGAGTTACAATGGGGAATAAATGGGTAAATGTACAAACAAGGCATACATCAAGACATTTGGGTATAGCATAGGGAGGTAGGTGGTGCTATGGTGGCGCAACAGAAAAAAAGGCAAAAATAAGAGCATTAAAGCAAAAGATAGATATGAGGTCATGATGAGAGGCGCTAACAACACTCCCAATGACCACAACAACAAAAAAATTAATTAAAAAAAATTATCTATACATATATATACACATATATATATATAAATATACACACACACACACACACACACACACATATATATATATATATATATATATATATATATATACAGATAGATAAATAAAGGGAAAAAAGAAGAGGGGGGAGGGGAGGGGGCGGGGGGGGGGAAGAAGGAGAGACATAAAGAGAAGAAAAGAAGGACCTAAAGCAAGGGTGGAGGTATGTGGGAGGGCGAGAGGGAGGAGGGTGGGGGTGTGAGAGAGGAGAATAGTAGAGGTCAAAAGTAGAGAGAAAGGAAGTAAGAGGGAAAGTAAAGAGAAGGAAGGAAAGGGGGAAGGAGCCCTTCAGAGGACGGCAGAAAAGGAACAAGGACGGAGGAGGAGAGGGAGCAGAAGGAAAGGGGAGGAGGGGGTAGGGAGGGGTAGAAGGGGGGGTGAAAGGGGGGAGGGAAAAAAAAAGAGGATGGGGAGGGGGGGGGGAGAGAAGGGGGCCAAGGAAGGTAGGAAGGAGAGGGACAGATACAAAAGTAAGTGAAAAGGAAAATAAATGAATAAATAAAAGAAAAGAAAATAGAAAAAAAAACAAAAAGGAGACTGGGGAGCTAACCCTACTCAGAAACTCCTGGCAAAAGATATAGGCTCTCAAACGATCATTCCAGTAGGCGCTAGGCTCTACGGTCACGAAGAGGCCACTGATGCAGACCAACCATGCACAGGTAAGTACTAAAGGGGAAAGGGGAATGATAAGTCATTGTCCACCTGATTTGGCTTGGGAAAAAGAAGTACACATGAATTGCTAAGCTTTTTCATTGATACCAGCTGGATTTCTGTGCCCAGTTTTTGAATCAGGTGAGACTCCATATCCTTCCTGTCTCTAGAGTCACTAGTTTTCATGAGCCACAAGCCCTTCACTCCTGCATTGTGTGCGGAATGGCTGGGGAGGTTGAAGTGCTTGGCTACTGGTTTGTCCCTGTTGTATTTAATGTCAGCGAGGTGTTCCTTGAATCTGACAGTCGGCGCCGGTCTCGCCGATGTAAAGTTTAGAGCAAACGGTGCAGTGGATGATGTAGATCAGGTTAGTAGTTTGGCAGTTGAAGAATTTGGAGACAGTCATGCGTGAACTGGGTCCTTTCACTTCAATGGCAGTACAGATGAAGGGGCAGGTCTTGCAGTTGGGCAGATTGCACGGGCTTGTGCTTACAGAAGATTGACGTCTGTGAGGCTGGAGACTGGAACGCACAAGCATGTCACGGATATTCTTGTCCCGTTTGTAGGTAACTACGGGGGGGAGGGGGGGTGGGCTGGGAAAAAATTCTAGCTGAGTGGGCACAAGACTGAAGGATGTTCCAGTTGGTTTGGAGAATTTTGCGCACCTGGTAGACAGAAGGGTGGTAGAGCAGGCTGACAACAGGTCTGTCTCTGGTTGATTCCTGGGGTTTCGGTTCCAGAGCTTGTGGGCGGGCGATGAGCTGGACTTTCTGGAGAGCACGATCAATGATGTCTTCGGGGTAGTGGCGATCAAGGAAGAACTGTTTCATTTCAAGGGCTTTTACATCAAAGACAGAGTTCTCAGAGCAGAGTCTGCGGAGCCTCAAGAACTGAGAATAGGGTATGCTGGTTTTGGTACTGGGATTATGTGACGATCTGTAGTCGAGATAAGAGTGGGAAGTCCGTAGGTTTGTAGTGGATGGAAGTGGAGAGTCCACTATCAGTGATGGAGAGACTCATGTCAAGGAAAGTGATGCACTTTTCAGATATTGCGTAGGTGAACTTGATTGCTGGATGAAAGTTCTGGACTGCTGTGATGAAGACATGGAGATCACTGATGGGCATGGAGGTGGCACCAAGTCCGTCATCGATGTAGCGTTCATAGAATTCAGGGATAGAACCATGGTATTGTTGCAGGAAGTTGTGTTCAAAGTATCCCATGAAAAGGCATGCGTAGCTGGGGCCCATTTTGGTACCCATGGCGACACCACTGATTTGTTTGAAAGTGTCGCCAAGGAAGGTAAAGGTGTTGTTGGTGAGGACAAGTTCCGCAAGGCGAATAAGAGTGGTGGTCGCAAAGAAAGAGATCGACGAATAAAGAGAGGAGGAATCAATTTGCTGCACACAACTCTTAAACAAATACAGACTTGATTTTGGTGTGTGAGTTCTTATGTGTCTCAGAAAAAGACCGACATGGAAAACAAAAGTTATTGAAAAAAAAAAAAAAAAAAAAAAAAAAAAAAAAAAAAACAAGGGAAGGAACTCTTAAACCCTAGGTACAATGACAAGGAAAATAACTCTCATTTCAAGGAGCTCGAATGAAGTCCATTCGGAGAGCTCCGATGAAGTGGCTAATATATACATAATAATATATACGGTTCAACAGATTCAGTTCTCCCGAGGGGCAGGGCACAACTCCACAGAAAGAAGCAGAACAACACGTTGCGTACAAGACAACACAGATAAGAAAACAGTTCATATGTTCCTCCTGTTCCTCCACCCAGGAATTTATTGCACGAAATTTCGCCATCTGCCTTGATCACTGGACAGAGAGGTTATGGTAAGAATACACAAAGCAAAATGCACTGGATATATGGAACTCATGCACACACCACACACACGCACACAGCACACACACACACACACACACACACACACACACACACACACACACACACACGCACACACCACACACGCACGCACACACGACACACACACACACACACACACACACACACACACAACACACACACACACACACACACACACATGTGCACACACACACACACACACACACACACACACACAAGCATAAACACACACACACACACACACACACACACACACACACACACGCACACACACACACATGTTCACACGCATGCGCACACGCGCGGGCACACACACAGACATACATACACGCACGCACACACGCACATACACGCACGCGAGGGAGGGGTGGGGGTAAGAAAAGAGAGTTTAGGGGAGGGGGAGGGCGGAAGAGGAGAGAGAGAGAGAGAGAGACGGGGAGAGAGAGAGGATGGGGGGCAACAACAGTTTTCTTATATATATTATACATGTATAATATTATATATATATATATATATATTATATAATATATATATATATGAAATCAGCTGTTACGGAGGGGACAAGATACTCATTGTAATCAGTCTCAAAGCTTCAGTCCCTGAAGCTGAGGAATCAATAATCAAACGGTTAGGGTGTTGGCCTGTGGACTAAGGATCGTCCGTTTGAACCGCCCTTTGAAATGAATGTTTACTGCTTGACAACCTGCTCTTTCCGCAGACAATGAAGGAATGCATGATTCACTTCAGAGCAAGTTCAGGCGGCGGAAGGCGGGCTAGCCGAGCTCCTACGCCTTTCATAATGCTGTGTCGTGCCGTAGACAAGGTGACCTTTTAACGGCCTTTCATAATGCTGTGTCGTGCCGTAGACAAGTGACCTTTTAACGGCCTTTCATAATGCTGTGTCGTGCCGTAGACAAGGTGACCTTTTAACGGCCTTTCATAATGCTGTGTCGTGCCGTAGACAAGGTGACCTTTTAACGGCCTTTCATAATGCTGTGTCGTGCCGTAGACAAGGTGACCTTTTACGGCCTTTCATAATGCTGTGTCGTGCCGTAGACAAGGTGACCTTTTAACGGCCTTTCATAATGCTGTGTCGTGCCGTAGACAAGGTGACCTTTTAACGGCCTTTCATAATGCTGTGTCGTGCCGTAGACAAGGTGACCTTTTAACGGCCTTTCATAATGCTGTGTCGTGCCGTAGACAAGGTGAACTTTTAACGGCCTTTCATAATGCTGTGTCGTGCCATAGACAAGGTGACCTTTTAACGGCCTTTCATAAAGCTGTGTCGTGCCATACACAAGGTGACCTTTTAACGGCCTTTCATAAAGCTGTGTCGTGACGAAGACAAGGTGACTTTTAACGGCCTTTCATAATGCTGTGTCGTGCCGTAGACAAGGTGAACTTTTAACGGCCTTTCATAATGCTGTGTCGTGTCATAGACAAGGTGACCTTTTAACGGCCTTTCATAATGCTGTGTCGTGCCATAGACAAGGTGACCTTTTAACGGCCTTTCATAAAGCTGTGTCGTGACGAAGACGAAGTGACTTTTAACGGCCTTTCATAATGCTGTGTCGTGCCATAGACAAGGTGACCTTTTAACGGCCTTTCATAATGCTGTGTCGTGCCATAGACAAGGTGACCTTTTAACGGCCTTTCATAATGCTGTGTCGTGACGAAGACGAAGTGACTTTTAACGGCCTTTCATAATACTGTGTCGTGCCATAGACAAGGTGACCTTTTAACGGCCTTTCATAATGCTGTGTCGTGCCA
>CM065723.1:4684494-4691994 GCA_033310375.1 Conus canariensis | reverse complement strand
CATCTGTTCTTGTTCATAAGCAAACACATGCTTTTTTTCATCCGGCCCTTGCCCCGCTAAGGGACTAACTAAGCATGACTAGCGACTAAAACTTGCAACGAGAGAGAGAGGGAGGGGGGGGGGGGGGGGGGGGAGAGGCAGGGAGGGAGGAATGAGGGGGAAGAGGCAAGAGTCAAGAATGAGAGAGAAATGGGGAATGGCCGACAGGGATGCGGGGAGAGGGAGGTGGTGCGGGGGGAGGGGGGGAGGGGGGGGAGGAGGAGGAGGGAGAGCAAGGTTTGAAGTGTGGCAGAGAGTGATGAGACAGTTGGCGGGCAGTTAGTCTCGTGTGACCATCCACTGCAGGAGGAGTAATACTGTGTGCGGGGACCACGGGCGGCATATTGGAACACGGTTTGTTAAGTCACAGTGTTGAAAAAAAAAGAAGAAAGAAAGAAATGAAAAAAGACGAACAATCTATTGAAATTCTGAGAGAGTGGGATCAGATGGTTGTGAGGAAGGAAGGGGCAGGGATGGGTGGAAGAGGATGGACTGTGCACAGGGAAGGGGGTAGGGCGAGTGGGAAGGATGGGGGATGGGGGGAGCGGGTGAGTAGGGATGGAGTGATGGCGCAGGGTACAGAGGAAGTGAAGACTGTGAACGTCCTCTTGTTTGTTTGCTTGTTTTGTTTTACAGAACACCTGCATGGCACCGTTGTTCATATTGTCTGTAGCTTACATCGTCATCAACACAGGCCTGGGTTTACAACGGAACTATACAGATATCGACATCAACATAACCCGGTGTACAATGGAACTAGACAGATATGACATCAAAAAGCCCGGGGTACACCGGAACTAGACGGATATCGACATCAACATAGCCTGGGTGTACAACGGAATTAGACAGATACGACATCAATGTAGCCCAGTGTACAATGGAACTAGACAGATATCGACTTCAAAATACCCTGAGTATACAACAGAACTAGACAGATATCGAATCAACATGTTGGTGTACAACGAAACAGATATCGACCCAACTGGCCTAGGTGTCGCGAACTAGACAGATGACAAATAGCTAGTGTACGACAGACTATACAGATATCGGCATCAACATAGCCCGGTGTACAATGGAACTAGACAGATATCGACACCAACATAGGCCTAGGTGTACGACAGAACTAGACAGATATCGCATCAACATAGCCCGGTGTACAATGGAACTAGACAGATATCGACATCAACAGCCTAGTGTACGACAGAACTAGACAGATATCGCATCAACATAGCCCGGTGTACAATGAACTAGACAGATATCGACATCAACATAGGCCTAGGTACGACAGATGACAGATCGCATCAACATACCGGTACAATGGAACTAGACAGATATCGACATCAAAGCTAGTACGCAGAACTAGACAGATATCGGCACAACATAGCCGTGTACATGGAACAACAGTCACTAACATAGCGTGTACGAGACTAGACAGATATCGGCATACATAGCCGGACATGAATGACAGATTCGCATAACATAGGCTAGTGTACAGAACTAGACAGATACGACATCACAAGCCGTGTACAATGGACTAACAGATATCGACTCACACAGCGGTACACGAACTGACGAATTCGACATCACATGCCTGTGTACACGATAGACAAAATACAGCAGCTGTGGTTTAACTTACTGCGAAAATCTGTATGCTCGTCTTAACTAAAAGTAATCTCTCTCTCTCTCTCTCTCTCTCCTCTCTCTCTCTCACTCCCTCCATCTCTCCTCCACACACACACACACACACACACGCACAATCAAAGTGCGTACGCTATTATGATCTGTGTGTGTGTGTGTGTGTGTGTGTGTGTGTGTGTGTGTGTGTGTGTGTGTGTGTGTGTGTGTGTGTGTGTGCAAATCAGTCTGATGGAACAGCGTGACCTCTTCTTCAGTTATTTCATACCTGTATCAGCAACGTTGTTTAAATATGTGTAAAACTATACATTTGATGTATTGTTCTTATCGTATCCATTGCTTAATATACCAGTGCTAAAACCAGGGTTTTCTGTTCTTCTCTGAGTGTTCAACTGTTCGTGAAGTCTTGTTATAGCAGCAAACTAAGCATCAGTACTTCACAGTCAATACATGGCTTTCATCTTTTTTTTTTTTTTTTCTTTTTTTTTTTTCTTTTTCTCCTAGTCGGTTTATTCGACTGTTTAAATCTTTTGCTTCCCTAAGCAACAATGTTGAACTAGACAATCAAACTGCAAACGACCTCACTTGCCGAAATATTCTGTGGAGTTGTTTATTAACATTTGTTTGAGCTTTCTTTGGGTGTGAAATTTAAAAAGAAAAAAAAGGCGAAAGGAAAAAGGACACAAGTCTTAATGTTCCTCACTTTCAAAAAAACAAACAAACAAAAACCGCAATTTCCCTTTGAAGTTTTTTTGCGCCTGAGCGAGTGGTGACTATTTTGAACCTCGTCACCTTCATTGAGTGATATGATACTTTTAAGTGATCGTAGTTTGTTTGCCATAACTAAAGTAATTACATCTTCACTGCTTTTCATCTGTGGTATGACTAATAGGCCAACTACAAAAGAGAGAAAAAGATCTCTCTCTCTCTCTCTCTCTCTCTCTCTCTCTCTCTCTCTCTCTCTCTCTCTCTGTGTGTGTGTGTGTGTGTGTGTGTGTGTGTGTGTGTGTGTGTGTGAGTGTGTGTGTGTGTGTGTGTGTGTGTGTGTGTGTGTGTGTGTGTGTGTGTGTGTGTGTGATATCTCATTATTTCGGTTCCCGGTGTAACAGGCCGAACTCACCTCCTGGCTTGATAATACCCCATCTATGCAATAGCCTAGGCTACTTTAACTCCCGGAGTTGAAAACCAGCCTTGGCCATGTTATACCCCTCCTGGCCGGGATACATCCATCCCCTCTGCATACTTCTCTTACCTATCCTCTCTGTGTCACATTTGTGTTGCATGTACGAGTTCTGCAAAGCCTACACCAGGGACCGTACAGCAAACTGCACGGTCTCTGCCTACACTCACTGTTTCTCTGTTTGAGTACGAGTCATGTTTGAATGTTTGTAATATCAAAGAGGACAGTGTTCACAGTTGACTAAAATTCGCTGCTGAGTATCACGCCGTTACAGTGAGCAAACACATTAATTTCAATCTTGCACAGTCACTACATTATCTGTGTATAAACATTCGGTCATTCTTCACCTGTTTCCTGTCGCAGAGATCTGGTAATGGGTTTTCTACGAACAAATTCTACTTTTAACAGCTTAGAAGGGAGCAGTGCTGGGATAAAATGTTCGTAACACAGTGACGTCTTGTTTGATTTCAGTTCGTTTGGTGTTAAGGTTTTGCTTTCTTTGAATTGCAAGTAGCTCTACTGCTATTACAAAAAACAATAAGTTGAGTTGTCGTTCGTGATGGAGCGATTTTATTTGGGAAATATTCTGACATCCGTCCATTATTGTGTACACAGCTTTTTTGATGTTGCGTTTTGCATCAACATGGGTGTTCGGCTGATATATTGCGGCCGTAGGATGAATGTATTAATGTCATAGAAAATTCTAAAGCAATTATATGCCCCAATCTTGTTCAAGTGGTATGTGATTACATCAAGCAGTCTGGTAAAGTTGGTAGTAAATATTATTATTTCTAATAAACTGGCTTAGTCTTCATTTACAATAGTTTTTGTTTCTTTCCTTTTTTCTAGTCGCTTTTGTAATTTTTTCCGCTCTATGCATCTTGATGAAAATATGCCTTGAATAATTTTATAGGTAATGTAAAAAAAAAAAAAAAGAAAGAAAGAAAAAGAAAAAGTAAGAAAAAAGAAAGAAAGAAAGAAAGGAGGAAGACGAAAAACAAGAACAAAATGCCTTTTGGACTGAGAATGAGACCATTTCCTCTTCTCAACTTTCAGTTGATTTAACCATAATTTTGTCAAAATTGTCCATAAAATAAATCGTTGAACCATCATTTCCTACAGTGTTAGTGTCGGCGCGCGTCCGCATGTGGTGTGTGTGTGTGTGTGTGTGTGTGTGTGTGTGTGTGTTGTGTGTGTGTGTTACACGTTCATGCAATATGAATGTACTTTTTCCCTTCATTTCATTTTGTCCTTTTTCACTTTGTAGTGGGGACCTCTTTCCTCAACATCCTCTTTTTTGTTCTTGTTTTTCGTCTTCCTCCTTTCTTTCTTTTTTCTTTTTTTCTTTTTCTTTTCTTTTTTTTTTTTTTTTTTACATTACCTATAAAATTATTCAAGGCATATTTTCATCAAAAGCAGAGCAACTGTGAGGTCTCACGGAAAAAAAAAAAAAAAAAAAAAAACTTCACGGTCAAACATAATACCAACAACAACTGATGTTCCATGTGCACATTTTTTCAATTCGCAATTTTACCATTTTAATAAAACAATAATTTCATCCAAGCAACAAGTAGTGGGAAAAAAGAGGGATGGTGGGGGTATAAAATGATCTACAGGATATAAACTGGTCAAGTCCAAACTTTTTCCCGGATGTAAAGTAGCCAAGGCTACTTAACTTTATATCCGGGTATATTTTGGCCCAGGCCAGTTTAAATGGGGGCATATTCTGGACCAGGCCGCTTTGTACGGGGGGTAGAGCACTTCCCTGGGTAGAATCTGACCAGCTACACCGAGAGAATGGTTGTCCACCACCGCCATCCTCTCAACCCTTCATCCCCTTCATTGTCGTGCAGCCATGAAAGGGAAATCACTCCAATTAGACAGTGGGTTCTTGGGCGGTGCTTTTTCCTAACACATGCCGAAGAGAAGGAGCCTGATCCAACTGACTGTGCAGATAATCTACGATAACAGTTATGACAGCAGCGCAGGCCTAGCGCGGTGAGAGCAGCTTTTGGTGAATTGGACTGTGTTACGATTGAGACTGCATTCTGAGCATACAGTTGCCAAAGAGAAAATATATAACATACCCACGCATGTTTGAAGGTGAATCAATAAGACAACTTACTTTCGGTTATGACAAAATCATTTTAACTGTTTCGTAGGCCTTACTGATATTTTGCTTGCTCTACGCATATATAACATTAACCTTGATGTTTGGTGCAGTTTGAAATCATGAGTGTAATTTAATTCACTAAATGTTTGACAATGTGTGCTGTACCATGATTACATCATCTAAGTAATTTTTGGTGGTCAGTTTTTTTTGTTTCGGTTGACAAACCTTGGCTAAATCAAGGTACGATCTGGACTGAAAACAGCTTGAACAAGAGATCGGCCATGTTCAGTCTGCCTGCACTATCTCTCTCTCTCTCTCTCTCTCTCTCTCTCTCTCTCTCTCTCTCTCTCTCTCTTTGGTTGGTGGTGTTGGTTTTTTTTTACCTATAATTCACTGTGTCTTTTTTTGTGAAAACTGTCTTCCTCGTCGATTTGTGCTATTGTTCCCTTACTACCCATGCCTTCCCATAACCCCGCTGTCCCAGGACTTCAAGTTGGACATCTCAATGTCTATCATTTATTTAATAAGGTCCATGAAATCTCATCACTCTTAAAACGGTCACCCCATCCAGTACAAGTATTTGGCATAAGTGAAACAAGGTTAGACTCTCGCATCACAGATAACCTTATTAGCATTCCTGAATACAACATAGAACGACGCGACAGTGATCAACCCCAACATACTGGCCTTGCCGTATACATTCATCAATCAATTGCCAACATTACCCGACGCAGAACTGATCTTGAAACTGATACTGTCGAATGTATCTGGATTGAAATTAAAAAACTCCAAATCACCGCCATTAATAATCGGACATTTATATAGACACCCATCTTCCACATACGAATGGTATGACAACTTTGTACAAATGATGGATTGGATCTGTCACAACAATTCAAATATACTACTGTTAGGGGACTTTAATATTGATATGTTAAAACAACAAGCAGCTTGGACAAGTACACTATCACTTCATGCACTCCATCAGTTAGTACAAACCCCAACGAGAATAACTAAAACAACTGCGACTCTTATTGATCGTGTATACACTAACAACAAATCTGCAATCCTAGATGTTTCAGTGGTACATTCTGGTATTAGTGATCAATGTCCAGTCTTCTGCACGTGGTCCTTAAGGCTCCCAAAACCACCACCCAAAGGTCACACGACCATCCAATACCACTCTTTCAAAAAGTTTAATGAAGCGCATACCTCTAAACATTTCCCCATTTCACTTAACTTATAATTACTCAGACGTCAATGAGCACTGTCCTTCTGGTACCAAACATTCCTCACCATCATAAATAAACACGCGCCGTTACATCAAAAAAGAGTTAGGCATCCGCAGATGAACCCGTGGTTAACGCCAGAATTGCTGCAAGAAATGGTACTACGTGACCAACTCAAGGCAGCAAATTTGTTTGACGAATATAAAGAGCAGAGAAACTTTGTTTCAAACGAAGTTGAAAAAGCCAAACGAGACTACTTCAGTCAAATGATAACGGATGCAAAATCCACAGCGCCAGTGTGGAGGGCAATAAACACTATTGTACGCAACAAGCGTACAGATTCACAAAATTCAAGCACAAACATCACCCCGACAAATTTAATACCCACTTTCTGTCATTATCAGATACCCTTACTCAAGCTTCACAGACTATAAGAGCACCAAATGAATATACATGCCGAACTTCCCTAATATCATTTTGCAAAGAAAAACTTGGATCCAGTAACTCGTCAAAATTCCCCTTCTTGCTGTACATGAAGTAGGTATGCACATAGCGCAATTTAAAGAATAAAAAAATCCATGGGTCCTGATAACATACCCGCATTTCTTCTCAAACTCGCTCTACCTTACATTGTTGTGTCTCTTACATACATATATAATTTATCCATTGAAACTAACGTTTTCCCTCAGGTGTTCAAAAACGTCAAAGTGATCCCCCTTCTAAAATCAAATGATTTGTCGGATCCAAATAATTTCAGACCTATATCCTTACTTCTGATTCTATCCAAACCCCTTGAAAGACACATACACACACATGTATCTCAGTTCATGGAGAAAAACAAACTATTTCACCCACTCCAATCTGGATTCCGATCTATTCATTCCTGCCACACAGCATTATCACGAATGTGTGACTCATGGCTTTCAAATATGAACCAATCACAAATGACAGGGGTTGTCTTTCTTGACTTCAAAAAGGCATTTAATCTTGTTGATCATTCCATTCTTCTAAAGAAACTATCTGTCTACTTGAGCCATACCCCGACAATCTCATTATTCCAATCATACTTGAACGATAGGACTCAGTATGTGGTGCTTAATGGCAAAACCTCCGCTTCAGACTTTGTCAGACATGGAGTCCCACAGGGCTCTGTACTAGGTCCCCTACTATTCTGCATCTTCATCAATGATTTACCATTGTCCGTATCAGATGAAAAGGTCACGACAGATTTATTTGCATCTTCATCAATGATTTACCGTTGTCCGTATCAGATGAAAAGGTCACGACAGATTTATTTGCTGATG
>CM065723.1:4551994-4679494 GCA_033310375.1 Conus canariensis | reverse complement strand
CTATTTGTGCATGTGTGTGTGTGTGTGTGTTTTATAAGGACAAGTATAATGGTATGCAATATCTAATGTTTACATCGTAACACAGAATATTAAATGCATATGCATTTTAAAATAAAAACAGGAGGTTAACCATTGCTTTTTTAATCATACAGAGTTTCAAACCACTAACGCTTCCTTTACATGTACAATGTGTTGTTTTTTTTAATTGTGGAAAATGTGGTTTAGTAGATTGTAGCATAATGAAATGAAAGTCAGGTTTAGTAGATTGTAGCATAATGAAATGAAAGTCAGGTTTAGTAGATTGTAGCATAATGAAATGAAAGTCAGGTTTAGTAGATCGTAGCATAATGAAATGAAAGTCAAGACTTATCTCCTGAACCTCCTTTTTTTTTTGTCATGGAAAACCTTAGAATAAGATATACCCATTCTTCTAAGCAGCAGCCATATTCAGTCAGGAAGTCTGGATCTGAGGTTAGTTTACTTAATCCTAGCAGCACTGTGCAGTCCGTAAAGGCAAAGTAATATGGGGGGGGGGGGGGGGGGGGGGGGGGGGGGGGGGGGGGGGGGAAGAAAAAGAACAGTAAAATGAGATAGCAACAGTATGTTGACTGCTACAATACAAAAAAATGATAGAGTTTAAAAAAAAAAAAAAAAAAATTTGTAACAATGATCATTGTGATGGAAAACAGTAGGAGGTTTTGATTCTAGTGCCTTTCTCAAAAGAGGAGCAATGTCTTGATAAATCTATAGACTGGACAAAGTTATTAAAAAGAATAAAATTGGGCAAATAAAAATGGAAAAGGTTCTGACTTAAAATTGTCATGGAATTCTCTTAACAAATTGTTGGGGTTTTTTTTGTTTGTTTGTTTGTTGTTGTGTTTTTTTTTTTTTGGGGGGGGGGGGGTGCAAGTTATTCCCAGTGATATGTGTAAATTCTATAATGTGGAGAATGGGGCAAACAATCGTCACTTGCACTGTTGTTTGGAAAGGAAAGACATTTTGTGAAAAAAATTGTCTTTTAATTTGGAAACTGATTGTTTGGCATTAGGGGCAAAACAAGAACAGATGAAATATTAGATTTGATTAGTGTTCTAAGGCTAAATGTTTTATCTATGTATACAGAATTGATGGAACAGAAACCTAAACATGTTTCCTAAGGAAATAGCCTCTAGAATTAAAGAGGAGAAATGTATGTATGTACCTGATGGAGATGAGTTATGCAAACTACTAGATGAAATAGTTCCCATTGTTTTTTAATATGGGTTATGTCTTTTGTTTTGTTTGTTTTTATTTACATGTTGTCCTTTGACCTTGGCGCCATATAGGAATGGTACTGTTCTTTTAATATAGTTCAGTCATTTGTTCCTTTTAGACATCATGGTGTATTTGATACAAGATTTTATGTAATATGTTTTAAGATGATTTAGCTTGATGCTTGTACATGCTGCCACAGAATCCATAATTTACATATATCATGCATCGGAATTGGAATCTGCTTTTGTGTGCGTATATTTAACAACAAGAAAAAAAAAAAACCTGAATTAGGAAAGTTCTTGAAACCACATGCCAAGCAAGAACAATATAATATTCTTCCTTACACCCACAAGAGATCAACATTTGTCTTCTGATCTAAGATTTTGCAGAAGAAAGATTTTTAACATTTCCTGTGTGTTTTGAGAATGTGTATTTTAAAGGGTTGTGGGAATGAGGGTTTTTTGGTGGTTGTTTTTTTTTTAAGTCTTGTGGGTTGACTTCAGTGTGGTGACAGCCCTGATATGGCCCTTTGCGGTCAGCTAGGCTATCAGCAACCTTACCTTACCTTGCCCACTTGACATCTCCTCAACCACCCTCATTCATCCATCTTCATCTGCCACCACCACCCACCCCCTCTTCCTGCAGGGACTACATGTCTGGGGGGCGATTCTCTGGCACGGAGAGGATTCCTGGCAAAACGGTCATCATCACTGGCGCCAACACAGGCATCGGCAAGGAAACGGCAAAAGAGCTGGCCCGTAGAGGTGAGTCGGTGTCAATCAATGGAAGCAGGGGAAGTAATTTGATGAACACGCATAATGTTTTAGCAGTTGAAAATGCCTTGTCTTAGGGAAGAGTTGAATCCAAAATTACACAGACTTTTTTTTTTTTTGGATGTTTTGCGTCAGGATGCCCATTATTTTTCTTTATCATCACATAGGCTTCTTTGTCTTCACCTCAGTACAGCTGTGTTGCTATGAGATGACAAAGGTTTTTGCTGAAAATGGAAAATGACTTTCATGATTTGACAGCAACATGTAGGCAGATCTGTGCAATGTCAGAGTCATTATGCTAGTGAGGACCATTTTGTTTTTTTGTTTTTTTTAATAATTGGTTTATGATGTACTTGTATCTTAGTTACAATATTGGGAGAAAATAAATGCTAGATGCTGTAGTTTGCTTTTGGTGACCTTAGTAAAACTCAGCAGATTGTGACAGTTGAAAAGCACACTCTCATTCTCCACCAACCCCACCCATCCCTCCCATCCCCTCTGTCTCTTTCAGTTTGCCCTTACCCTCTCTTTTATCCAACACACACACACACATATTCTTACATACATACACACATGTGCGCACGTGTGCACACACACACACACTCTCTCTCTCTCTCTCTCTTCTCTCTCTCTCTCTCTCTCTCTCTCTCTCTCTCTCTCACACTACACACACACACACACACACACACACACACACACACACACACACACACACACCACTCTCACACTGTTGCAACTTCAAAGTTCTTACAAACAGCAATATTGGAACTGGTCCATGTACAAAGTTCAGCCGAGGGATCACTGAGTCTTTAATAAAATATCCCAATCAGGTCTGAGCAGTTAACCCATGATGAAAGTATGACAACTCCAGTTGTCATCAGTTTCATTCTGGTAGAGTTCTGCTGAGGTGGAATTGGTCAGGTGACATGTGTTTCTGTTATGACACAGGGGGCCGTGTGATACTGGCCTGTCGCGACCTGGAAAAGGCAGAGAAAGCCAAGGCGGAGATTGTGTTGGAAACAGCCAATCGGAATGTGGTCGTCAAGCTGCTGGACCTGGCCTCCATGGGTTCCATACGGGCCTTTGCCAAAGACATCAACGCCAGTATGAATCACTTGTCTTTTCCTTCTGTTGGTGCCACCATTTTTTTTTTTTTTTTTTTTTTTTTTTTTTTGCATCTCTGTGTGTATCAGGCTGTCGGGGTTCAGTCATTTTCATTTACTACTGCTGATTTCTCCTTTGTGTCCTTTTCTTTTCATGCTTCATTTGTCTCTGTTGCTTTCTTGTTGTTGTTGTTGTTTTTGCATTGGCATGTGTGTGTGTGTGTGTGTGTGTGTGTGTGTGTGTGTGTGTGTGTGTGTGTCTTGGTCTCTCCTATAGTGTGTCTGTGTCACTGTCAGTCTGAATTTGTCTAATGTGAAGATTGTTTTCCAGACTCTATGTGTGTGTGTTTATGGATGGGTGGTGGTGTTTTTTTGTTGTTTTTTTTCTCATCTGTATTTTCCAAACTGGGGTGGGAAGGGCGGCCGGATCATCTGTTTTTGATCTGTGTGTTTACCTTGCTCCCCCCCCCCCCCTTAAAAATCCCCTCCTCTCCCCCTCCTCCATAAACATTCTCCCTGCCCCTCCTTGCACCTTGCTTATTTCCCGTCTGTCCCCCCCCCCCTTCCACCCCTCCCAAATCCCCTCCCCTCACCCTCCTCCGTTAACATCCTCTCCCCGCCCCTCCCCTCACACCCCTGTCCCCATCCCCAAGTAAGGTTTATTTGCATTGTCTTGTTTAAAGACATGTCAAGCAGTTCATTGACAAAAGCAGGGTGGGGTTTTTTGTTGTTGTTTTTTTTTGGAGGGGTTCCCTGGTTATAACTGTACACATATTTTTTTTGTCTGTGTTCACTGATTGTTTTGTGTGTTTTTCCTTTTTTTTTGTTCTTGGGAGGGGGGAGGGGGCGGAGTTGACAGTGAGTGTTAAACACGTTGAGTTTGTGTGTTCCTCAGATTACTTTTTATACATGTTCAGATTTTCTGCTGCATGCATGGAAGAAGCAGAGTAAACCCTCCCCCCCCCCCCCCCCCCCCCCCCCCCCCCCACCTTTGTTTTTTTGGGTTTTTTTTTTCAATTTTTATCGTCAAATGAATAATATGACCATAAGTGGTGAATAATAGTACAGATATAGTTGTGATTTGCAGCTGAACCGCACATAGACATTCTCATTAACAACGCTGGAATCATGAGATGTCCCAAAATGCTGACGGAAGATGGATTTGAAATGCAGCTTGGAGTGAACCACATGGGTAAGATGTGTGTGTGTCTGTGTGTGTGTGTGTGTGTGCTCTGTGTATGTGTGTGTGCTGTGTGTGTGTGCTCTGTGTATGTTTGTGTATGTGTGTGGGTCTGTGTGTTTGTGTGTATGTGTGAGTTTGTGTGTGTGAGTCTCTGTGTTTGTGTGCGTGTGAAAGTGTGTGTGTGTTTGTGTGTGTAGTAGTAGTAGTACTTCAGTTTTACGTTTGTTCACATATGTGATATTAGACGAAGAGAGAGAGAGAAAGATGCATAAATGTCTGTGACTCTGTAAGTATATGCATAATGTGGTTATCTAAGTGCGTATAAATGTCCCTCTAAACATCCCTACAACATACCTGCAAATAATCTTAAAGTAAATGCTTAGCAGGAATACAAATTAAAGAAAAAACAACATTGAAGGCAAACTTTAAATCTGAAAAGACATCACACAAAGACATGCCTGATAATGGTGGTAAATGAGCTTGAAGAGGTAAACAGTCAAACAGCAGATGCTTGCTGGTTATTCTTCGTTCTCTCAATGCTCTTGAGTTCATCCACTTTGATGAACTTCAAGAAGTAGTCCGCCATCAGAAGATAGTTTCTGCCTTGAAAATCAAAGATGTCAGTTTCAGCTTCAGCGTATGGGAAATCTGGATCAGGTGTAGGCAAGAGTGGTTCAGCAGATGGTTTCCTTTTGTAATCTGCACACTTACTGCAGTTCATGATTTTGTCTTCAATTTCTGAGTTCATTGAAGGCCAATACATCACTTCACGTGCTCCCTGTTTGCATTTTGTGATACACAAATGAGACTCATGAATGAGACTCAGCATCCGCATTCTGAGACTGGGTGGTATGACGATTCTGGATCCTTTGAAGATGATGCTGTCGGAGACGGCCAGCTCGCCTCTTGAGTCCCAAAACTGTCGCATCTCAACAGGCACATCATTTCTTCTGTCTGGCCAGCCACTCAGAATCAGAGTTTGCAACTGTCCAAGTCCTTGTTGTGAGCATTCCTGAAGTTTCCCATACATTTCCTTTGCAGTTGGAGCACATATGTTCTCTGTCTCTGTATGTGCTATTTCAGCAGGTTCTCCAGAAAAGTATGCGCGTGAAAGAGTGTCTGGAAGCAGCGTCTGGTGCCTCTTCGGTACTTCACTTGTAGATTGTACCACTGTAGATGAAGTACCACTGTAGATGAAGTAGCATGTGTTGCAGTCGCATTGGTGCCAACAGAAGTGGCTTGGAAAAAGTCTGTTCCAGTGGTTTGTGGTCATAGTAGACAGTGACCTCTTTCCCCAAGATGTAACAATGGAACTTCTTGAGGCATGGACGATGAACAACATTTCCTTTTCTGTCTGGGCGTAGCGTTTTCCTGCATCAGTCATGGATCGTGAGCTGTATGCTACAAGTCTTCCCTCCTGGATGAGAACTGCTCCAAGTCCATGCTGACTGCATCATGGTGGATCTCAACTGGTGCTTTGACATCATAGTACCTCGGGACAGGATGATGACAGCAGAGATTTTTTCAGTTTTTTGAAGGCTTGTTCGTGACTCTGTTGCCAGTCAAATCATGCATCTTCTTTCAGAAGATCACGCAGAGCAGCGCTTTCCTCACTCAGGTTCGGTATGAACTTGCTAAGGTACGTGACAAAACCCAGGAAGCGTTGGACACCGTCTTTGTTGTGGGGAGTTGGCATCTCTTGAACAGCTTTCACTTTGACGGGATCAGGCTTCAGTCCTTCGGCTGTGAGAAGATGGCCAACGCATGGCACACTGGACTGTCTGATGTGCAGCTTTGCAGGGTTCAATTTCAGATTGTAGCTTGTAGCTCTCCCCACAACCTTCGTTAGTATCTGGTCATGGTGCTCAATGTCACGACCTGCGACCAGAATGTCATCCATAATTGCGTATGCTCCTTTGATGCCCTCTAACCTTTGATCCATGATCCTTTGAAACACCTCTGGAGCACAAGAGATGCCCAATGGAAGACGCAGCCAGCGATACCTTCCAATCGGTGTGTTGAAAGTGGTCAGGAATGATGATGCCTCATCTAACTTTACATCTAGTTTTTAAAACACCTTCGCATCAGGAATATCTGCTATGATCTCTTCGACTGTGCGCATTGGATAGTGCTCACATTGAATAGCAGCGTTCAAGTCTCTGGGATCAATACAGATACGGACTTTGTCGTTTCTGACTGAGACAGTCATCGAACTGACCCATTCAGTGGGTTCTTCAACTGTGACAGTATGTCCGTCTGTTTCTATTTCATGGAGCTTCTCAGTGATCTTTTCACGAAGAGTTTCAGGCTGGCGACATGCTGGGTGGACAACTCCTTTAGCACCTGGTTTCAACTTGATGTTGTATTCTCCTGGCAGAGTTCCAGTTGTGCGCCTCAGCTCAGGAAACTCATCAAAGCTAGATGTAGTCTTAATGTTTGCTGTAGGCTCCACTGTTGACAGGCGAGCTGTAAGACTGAGATTTTCTGCAGTTGTACCAGAAATCACGTTCTCCCGATCAGTGTTGAGAATCTCAAAGCCAGTTTTGATGACTTTTTCATTGAGAGCAATGGGAAGATCTGTTGTGCCAATAGGTTTGATATTGTGGTTCGAGTAGGTGCATAGAATTTTATTAGAGGAGTGGATCTCACTGCACTGAGATATCTTCTGGTAATCTCGGACTGTGAGAGTATTGCACCTTGCTCCAGTATCAATCTTGAACTTGATGTTTTTTCCATGGATTGACACAGTCTGGTCCCATTTGTCACAGTCTTTCGCATCGTTAGGCTTTGTGCTATGAATCATGAAGACTTCTGATTCTGATTCGAGTCTTTCATTACGGTGTGTACATTCCAGGGTCTTCTGCATACTTTCTTCCACTGGTTGGGCTTTCTGCAATGTGCACATGTAGTTCCCACAGCTGGGCAGTCCCCTCTTGTTTGTGGGTGTTTCCGAACTCCACCAAAACAAAAACAGACATTTGTGTACTCTTTTCCTCTATTGTGTTGTTTTGATTGCATCTTTCTGATTACATCGACAGCAGGTTTTGTTTCTTCATCAGTAATACAGGGTTCTTGTGTTGGCATGTTGTTTCTTCATCAGTAATACAAGGTTCTTGTGTTGTCGTGTTGGCATGTTGTTTCTTCATCAGTAATACAAGGTTCTTGTGTTGTCGTGTTGGCATGTTGTTTCTTGTGCCTGACAGTGTGTACACTTATTTCTGATTCATCACCAACGATGCGAAGTTGTTTCTGAGACAGCTCAAACTGCTGACCAATTTCTATGGCTTGTGCAACAGTGAGAGCTTCTTCTTTCTCAAGAAGCTTCCCCTGCAGTTTCATGTCATACACGCCATGGATGATGCAGTCTACCATAATGTCATCATTGTCTGTGTAGTCACAATCCATCAGGATCACTTATAGATCCTTTACAAAGTTGTCAAAGGACTCTCCCTGGTCCTGGTTTCTTTGTTTCAGTTTGTGTCTTGCCACACGTTTGTTTTTTTCTGGGACAGACGTAGGTTTCAAACTTACCTAGGACTGCATCAGGTTCTTCTTTTTCACCATCAGTCCACAGTAGAGTGCGATAGATTTGCCTACCTTGAACACCTATCCAAGTTCCAATCCATCCAGCTTTTTGTTTGTCTGTTAGTGTTGCAAGAGGTCCGTCAAACACAAAGCCAACATGATGTTTGAAGCGAGTGAATTCTTGGAATAGATCTGTTGCATCCCAATCAATAGAGGGATGTTCAGAGTTTGTGTTTGCCGTAATTCACTCCTTCACATTTTCATCCAGCAGGTGAGCGAGGTAAAGACTTCTGACACCATGTTATGTGCCGATCGTGTGCTCGTTGGTCGACTGTTCCGTTGTTGTTGTTGCTAGGCGATCTGACTTGTCTGTCTCTCAGGTAGAAGAGTTACTTCCGGCCTAAGCATGTGTGTGTACGTGGCAGAGTATGTTACACTTATATTTCGACACGAACATTTACAGACTTTTTTATAATCCCAGAGTATGTTACACTTATATTTCAACATGAACATTTACAGACTTTTTTTTATAAACCATTTTCTGGTGCAAAAGAAAAACATGAAATGGAGGCCCATCATTGGCTTCAGTCATACTCCAAACTCTTTCATCTCCAAAAGTCAACATGGAGCTGTACATTTCCATTCTCTGAGGGCACTGAACTGTGAGTTCAGACTTCTCCAGTGCCTATTTCCACATTCCAATCCATCAGATATACCTATGCTTTCCCCTTCAAAGGCTGTCCCTTCTCTCGAGGCCGTTGAGTCTTCATACAAGTCACTGACACTGTCGAGACAGCTGTAAGTAAGAGGACTTCCTCCTTGACCTCTAGGTATCTTGGTGATCACCTTCAGAAGAACATGGATCATGTGGAGTTTTTCAGAGATCTGTCTGTGTGGGTACGGACTCTCTCCTCATGGCAAGTTATTTCGAGAAATCAGACAGGGGCCCTCAAGGAGTTCACATCTCTGGAAATTGTACTTACGCTCTGACAGCAGTCTGATTCATCTCCCAGACTTTAGGGCAGACAATATTGTGTCATTTGCTCAATCCCTCATTCGGTCTCAATCTGCCTGTCCTGGCAGTTTTCAGACTGTGATCAACCTGGCTTGTTTCTGTGGCAGCAGAATGGTTTCCCTTTGGCCAGCTGCATCATGGTCCTCTCCGGCAGAAGTTGAATGACGTGTGGAGCCACTGCTCTGACTACTGGGACATTCTTCCCCAGTGTCTCAAGAGCTTATTTGTGTCTGCGCATGTGTGTGTGTGTGCGTGTGTGTTTGAGGGTGTAAGGAGTGGGATGTCTCGTGTGTTGTATATTTTTTATATCATTTTGTGTGTGTGTGTGTGTGCGTATGTATCTGTGTGTGTGCGTGTGTGTGTGTGGGGTTGTGTGTGTGTGTGTGTGTGTGTGTGTGTGTGTGTGTGTGTGACATACTTGAGACATTAGACTCATTGTTGCTAATTTACAGAGACATATTTTTCTCCAGTAATAAGAACAAAGCATACAAACGCCTTTTTTTAGTGCTTGGCAATCTTAGCTTGAGTTAAGAAAAAATGTATAGATCACAAATGTATACAGCATCAAATCCAGAATAGTTATCTGGGGCCTGGCACTGAAGGTATGTGTTTGTTTTTGTCTTTTGACTATTTCTGTCTTAGACATTTGATTTCATTAAGCCTGTGAAAGGAAAGACCTCTGACGTACCTATGAAGCAGAGAAGGCAGACCATTGAACAGCTTGTTCAGACCCGTTTTTCCTGTTTTGTTTCCAGGTCATCACAGACATACGTACAGGCAGTGCATCGAGCGGCTTGTTCAGACCCTCTTTTACCTGTTTGGTTTCCAGGGCATCACAGACATACGTACAGGCAGTGCATCGAGCGGCTTGTTCAGACCCTCTTTTACCTGTTTGGTTTCCAGGGCATCACAGACATACGTACAGGCAGTGCATCGAGCGGCTTGCTCAGACTCTTTTCATGTTGTCTTGGCTTTCCAGGTCATTTCCTGTTGACCATGTTGCTGCTGGACAAGCTGAAGGCATCGACGCCGAGCCGTATTGTGAACGTGTCCAGTCTGGCCCACACCCGAGGGAAGATGAACTTTGACGACCTGAACAGCGCCAAGTCATACCACCCTGGGGAGGCCTATGAGCAGAGCAAGCTTGCGAACGTGCTGTTCACACGAGAGCTGTCCAAAAAACTGCAGGGTAATGGGTTTACTTCTTCTGGGACTTCATACTCACAGTGAAACATATTCTGTTAGAGTGTTGGGATTTGTATGATTTGAGGCATAAAGAGTTTACAGCAGGCTCCATGTCCCCCACCTGATGTGATCTTTGAATTTCTGAAAGAGACTGACATTTCTCATCTGATCTAAGATTTTACAGAAGAAGGATTTTTAACAAAGTTTCTGGTGTGTTTTTAGAAGGTTTATCATAAACGGTTGTGTGAATAATTTCTTTTTTTTTCTTTTTTTTGATGATTCATGAGGTGACTTCGACGCGATGACAGCCCTGATATGGCCCTTTGTGGTCGGCTTGGCTATAAGCAACATTACCTTACTTTACCTGTTAGACTTCATCAGCCTAGTTTATGCCTTTCTGGTGTGTCTCTTCTTCTTCTTCTTCTTTTTGTTTTTCTTCTTTTTCTTTGTTTTTCCTTCCTATTCCTGTTTTTCTTTGTTTTGTTTTGTTTTCCTTTTTTCAAGATTTTGGTGAGTCAGTGCTCTAGAACTGCCAGAGTTCTCTGTATGTGGATGTGTGTGTGTGTGTGTGTGCGTGCGTGCGTGCGTGCGTGCGTGTGGTGTGTGTTCTGCGGATCTGTACATTTTGTGTGTACGTTGCACACCATTTCACAACAAATACACTTAGAACCCTACGCTAGCAAAAAAAATTCAGGTAATGAAAGTAATGTAAATTTAATTCACAGTTACTGTAAAAAAAAAAATTTAAAACCATTCTTCCCCTTTTTTCTTTTTTTTTTTCTTTTAAAGGTTTAGTATAGGAGAATGAGACTGGCCATTGCTCAGTCTTAAAAGATTTAAGTCAGTAAGAATGATTTGCCACAGAAAGTTTTTAACCTGTCATGGATATGCAATCAGTTAACTGGATTTATGCTTGAATTCTTTAACCCGTTCGCTGCTTGAAAATGTTACAAACAAAGGCTTTCCCAGTGCCAGGGAAATCTAATGATTTGGGGGTAATAATTAACAAAAAATTCTAGCTCAGAAACTACAAAAGATATAACAATGAAATATATATGATTTTTGAAGGAAATTGAATGAAGATTTTGAATCTGGGCTTCTTTTGTTTTAATTTTGATAATAAAAAAGTATTTAGGCAATTAGATTTGGATAGATTTTTTTGCACGATCAAAAGCATATGTATTTACCACTACATCTTCACATCCAAACAAGAACACAAAGCAAAAAAGTTGAAAATAAAGTTTGTATTGTCACACTACACCTGTAAATGAAAGTAAAACAGTTTAGAAGTCTATCAAGACGCTCACACTCTATGCAGACAGGTCAGTCCACGACCACGCCCCCTCTCCCCACCACGCCCCCTTGCTGGACTTCAACCCTCTCTTTCACTGCTCCTCTTCCCCTACCTTTCCCTCTGCCCCATGCCACGCCGCGAGCAGGCCGCGCTCCCCTCTTGCGCTGACTATCACGTCACTGACCACTGGCACGCAGTGCAGAGTACACACTAGGCGAGCTCATTCGACGCTGGCAAACCAGTCAGCTGAACACACACTGAGGTCACACAGCCCGACACAATAACTGACGAATACGGTCGGCAATTCCATCACTATCATCATCTCACCTTCATGCTCGAGTGAGTCGTTGAATAAAAGATTATTGTCTTTGTCCAAAATCATTAGCAGAGCCTGCTCAGCTGTGTAAATACGTTGATTTGGTCGCTGCGCTTGTCGAAGGTTGTGCCGCCATCTTTGCAAGCGAGACGAAGTGCTGGCTGGTCATCCAGTCAGTGATGAGAATAAATGGGCTTTCCCCTCACGTGTGGTCATTTACATATCATTTTAATACTACAGACATATAAGGCTTACTACGCACACTCTATTTAAGTCCGTTGATAGAAATAGTAACGAATGAAAATTCAAGAAAAATGCATGACGTCAGTGGACGGCCCATAGGCACTGGGAAAGCATTTTTAATGCGGCGTCAGCTGACGGCTTAAAGGCACTCTACGGGTTAAGGAGCAGTCAGAATGGGGAGGAAAGTAGCACAGACAATGAAAGATCAATAGAACAAGTATAAATGTGACACTGCCGATCATATTATGTATGATATTGCCGTGACTGATAATGCCCTCCAAAATTCTCTCAAATGGGGCAGCATCCCAGTTACCTTCATGAATTGAAAGTTTGCCCAAGACCATATGTTTTTTTTTTTTTTATGTGGATCAGGAAGGATATGAAGAGGGTGTACACATTTTAGGACATTCTCATTAACACTGTCATAACGTGTGTACATTTTTTTTTATCCATGACAGAAGCTGAAAATGCAATCTTTTTTTTTCTGATGAAGAAACGGTTATATTCTTAATGAATATAATCTTTCACCGCATTGTTGTGTTGATTTTTGCTTCCGTGCCTGGTGGGTTTTTTCTATGTGAATAACTTTCATCCTTGGGTTATCATTTTTGTATCTATCACTTCAAAGATTTATGAATATACTAGTTATAGCTCGATTTTTTTTCATCCTTGAAATTGTATGTTTGGTCATAACCTGAAAACACACACACACAGACACACACACACACACATGCGCGTGTACGTTCGCTCGCTCCTACGTACAAATCATACACACACGCACTTCGGCACATGCACACACAGGTGCATGTACATGCAGGCACGCACACACACGCGCACACACACATGTGCACACACGCACACATACACACACAAACGCGCACACACGCATGTACACACACATAGGCCAGTGCCCACACATCCGTACACACACATGTACATTCACTGCACACACATACAAAAAAAAAAAAAAAAACAATGTTAGGTAGGCACTCAAGGTCTGACCAGCGCACTGGGCTAATGCGTAGGTCAGACATCTGCTAAGTCGTAGCCACGAGACCCTCTTCTTCAGTTCTCTCATCTTAGTTGTTAATTCATTTATCCATCAGCTTAAAATCATGGGTAGTGTGGTCTCAAAACTTAGCGGATGTGGACAGCCTATATGGACCAGTCCGCACGCAGTGACGCCTCCTTAATAAAACTGAAACTGTAAAAACATGCAGGACCATCTATATTTTGTTTCCCATTGTCAGCAGGTTTGACATGTCAACTTTAATTCAAATTAAACTTGAGGTGTGTCTTTTTTATTTTCATTCATGAGTAGCCACCCTCCTTTAAAAAAAAAAAAGATGAATAAAGCTTGCATGAACAAATGTATATGTGGATCTTGTCACGAGTCTTTCTCTCTTTGCACAGACACTGGTGTGACAGTGAACGCCTTGCATCCTGGCGTCGTGAAAACGGAGCTGGGACGGCACATGTCTTTTGGCAAATCAACCGTGTCCAGGGTTCTGTTGTCCCCCCTGATCTGGCTGCTGCTCAAGACGCCCATCCAGGGGGCCCAGACCAGCTTGTACTGCGCCCTGTCGGCAGAGCTGGAGGGGGTCTCTGGGAAGTACTTCAGGTGAGGGGTCATTGACAGGGTTGTCTGAAGTGGTCAGCCTCATAACGTTAGGTTTCCAAGGATTAAAATGGAAATCAATTTTTTTTTTTCTTTGATAGTTTCCACACACTTCAGTGAATAATGTCAGTGTGGCTTTTGAAAGAAAAGTGCATCACGGAGGAAGAGGGCAGTAGAATAAAAAAAATTCCTCTGGTTTTGCAATGAAAGCTTGTAAATCATGCCTTGTGTTTTGTGTTGATTTTACAACTTGCCTGTGGTTTTGCAATGAAAGCTTGTAAATCATGCCCTGTGTTTTGTGTTGATTTTACAACTTGCCTGTGGACAAAGTAACAAACATGCTGTGCTGTGTGTGTTGCAGTGACTGTAAAGAGAAGGACGTGGCAGAGCAGGGGAAGGACGATGAGGCGGCGAAGCGTTTGTGGGCCATCAGCGAACACTGGACCAGACTCTGCTGAAGTCTCTTGTGAACGGTTACCAGTGAGGTTTATTTTCTGTGTCAGAGACTCTGCAAATGTGTTCCTCTATGCATCGTGGGTTTTGTTGTTTTAGTGGGGTTTTTTTTATGCAATTTATGAAATGTAGACCTTGACCTTAGTGTAATGTCCCTTTTTTGTCGTTTTGTTCTGCAGTTACAGTTTGTTTTAAATAAAATTCAGTTTGATTGATGGAAGATGATTTAGTATGGAAGGAAAGGAGGATGAAAAGACAAATAAGATAGTTTACCTTGTTGTTGATGAGCTATCATATCAAAGGGTTTTTGGTAGTTTTGTTTTGTTTGGGGGGGGGGGGGGGCTATTTTTTTAATAAAAAAATAAGCATCGGTTTAATTCAGAGATGTTCCACCTGACGAGATCTTGGAGTTTCTGAAAGAGATTAACATTTTTCATCCGATTTAAGATTTTACGGAAGAAAGATTTGTACCGAAGTTTCTGGTGCATTTTTAGAAGATGCATTTTTAAAGAGATGTGTGAAAGGTTGGGGTTTTTTTGGGGGGGGGTTTTTTAGGTGACTTTTGAGTTGATTTTAACATGGTGACAGCCCTGATATGGCCCTTTGCGGTTGGCTGGGCTATAAACAACATTACCTTACCTTACCTTAATTCAGCATCATTAATGTATTTGTTTTCTGTTGTTTTTTTTTCAATGTTATGCTAATTGTGAAACATTCGAACAAATTGATACGATAGACAAGTTGCATTAAGCACAGGATCTATGTAGACTCTTTGAAAACTCTTTTCATGTATTGGCTCAGGTATCTAAATAAACTTCTGTGATTGCTATGCATTTATACTATTTGTCTCATTGTATGTGATTGCTATGCATTTATACTATTTGTCTCATTGTATGTATGCAGGTAATGGTTTGGGGAAAAGAGTGGGAAGGGGAGGAGGATGTTATCTGTACAACTTTTTAAATGTAAAAATCTTAATACATTTACAAACAGCAAAGAGAAAGAATTCATCATTTCTGTATTTTATATCTTTGCTCTGTTTCCCATTTATAATCCTCCATCTTTTTTTTCACTTTTTCTCCATTTTTTTAACTGATGTTTGCTCATTCATATTCATCATGGTGTCTGGATTGAGCACTTACTTACTTAGACTTAGATGCTCCTGAGTCTTGCGACGCATGAGGCAGTCAAGGCGCTCCACTGTGCACGGTCCTCAGCCAGTCTGCTAATGTCGCTCCATCTTTTGTCAGTGAGTCTGAGGTCTCTCTCCACTGTCTGTCGCCAGCTCATCCTGGGTCGTCCTTTTTTCTTTCGCCTGCTGGGGTCCATTTGATGGCCTGCTTTGCAGGTCTTGATGGGGGTAATCTCAAGACATGACCCAGCCAGCGGAGGCGCCGTCTCCAGATGATGGTCAATACGAGGAGCTGTTTGGACCTCTCCCTGACCTCTTCATTTGGTATAAAGTCTGACCATTTGATGCCCAGGATCTTACGTAGACACTTGGTGTCAAAAGTGTCTGGTTTCTTCTCCTGGGTGGTCTTCAGTTGCCAGGTTTCACAGCCATATAGAAGCCTTGAAATCACACTGAATTTATAAAACTTCAATTTGATTCCAAGGGAGAATTTCTTGCTATTCCATATTTTGTTCAGCTGATTGAGCACTAAGTACTTTGTGTGAGTTCAACTTTTATGCAGTGCTAGTTTTCTCTGTTCCTTCTCTTTAGAGATGCATTTTAATGGTTTATTAAAACAAATTATGAAAAACCAAGCAAATAGTATAAAGTTCTGAAACTTGCCCAGTGTATTAAGTCATTGATGTATACCATAAACCTTAATTTCCTCCCTCCGCTTCTCCTATATTATGTCGTAATGTTGTTGTTTTTTGAAAGAGAAAAACATAATTCTTTTTCAGTTCAACTAAACCAAATCTAGACATCTCTTAATTCCATTCACAAAGAATGAAGAACCAGGCGAAGTTCACTATCTTTGTGTTGCCAGTTAACTGTAGGTGGGAGCTATACCATTCAATTTTGAATCAAAGATTTCTGCCCCATGGTCTGGATGTACATATGTATGCATGAGCATGCCTGTGTGAAATGAATGTGCAGACTGATCCAGACACTGGTACCTCAGGACAGACAAAAGTGAGAACCCATCATTTGATAGAAGGTATCCATTGATCATCAAAAGCATGCTCCTGGTTTGGGATTTTCTACTGTTTGGTTTTGTTTTGTTTTTAATGATTGTGTGTTATGATCAACAATCTTTGCCAAGTTATATGCCATACAGTGGTAGATTTGTGTACTTGCACTTGTTTTCCACTTGGTGGGTCAATACAATAAGTAAACACCATGCACATGACAAAGGCTTTGACATGATCATATTGTTCAGGTCAGATTTTTTGTGCTATGTGAAATCACAGGAACAGAGTATCTTCTTTTCTTCAAAAGAGATGGGAAAATGTATCTTCAGATTATTTTCTCTGGCGTATGTATGGGGGGGGGGGGGGGGGTGGTAGGTGCATGTGTATGTATGTATGTTTCCTGTTGATTTTCAGGGCTGCCTCTATTTTCTTTCTTTTTTTTTTTTTCTTAATCAGAATTCACCAGTCTCAGCTAAGCAGCTGCTGGATTGTGTGAAGTTACTGAGTTAGTTTGAGAGGTATATTTATTACTGTATTTGAGTTGGATGATGGAGAGGATTTTCAGTTAAGCATGATGGTGCTGAGGTTGTTGAATAAAAGAATGATACATCAAATACCTATCAGTATTGGATAGACTCGTGTCAGTTGAAAATGATAGAATATCATAGGTGTCAACCTATACGGTTGCTGTATGGGAAACCTACGATTTCGGGTCTGTACGGCCGTATACAAGTTTCAATACAGGTAAAACTGATTTGTACGGGCAAATCTTAAATCACTGAGGCAAATTGTGAAGTGTACAAATTTTCATAGCAGATGACACGGACTCTTTGCACTAAAACGGGAACAAACTAAGTAAATTGGTCATGCGCAGAAAACAATTTTTTTCTATTGTTCCGGTAATCTGCGCATGCGCGGTTCTTTCATCAACTCCTGTGTGCATTGTTTGAATCGAGAATGGCTATGAACTCCCCTGCAGCTAAAAAGGCTTGAGTTGGTAGTGGGCGACACCTCAAGGAGTGTGTGTGTGTGTGTATGCGTGCGTGCATGTGTGTGTGTGAGTGTGTGTGCGTGTGTTGTAAATCATAAACGGTAATATAGGCTCTTCTCATTCTTCCCCCAAGCCATCCGTGAGTGGGATGAACTCCCAGCACACATTGTAGAGGCAGACTCCCCTGACAGTTTCAAAATCAGAGTCACCTCCCACCTCAGTGCCGACACTCTTGACAGTCTCGCTGCTGCGAAACTTAAGGAGTAAGCTCAAAACAAACACAAACTGTCCTGTATGAATGTGAGAGTGCTTGACTAGGAAGGTAGTGGGTAGAGGGTGTGCTGGTAGGAGGGCTGCTACAGCGGGGAGTGCCAGGGGCCGTCACTAGGATGCCTGCCCGTCACTTCTCGTCCCCTCTGATCCAGTTAGTGGGCAGGGTGTGTGTAAATGTGATCCGGAGTAAATGTAATCTACTCATGCAACTTGAAGAGCTATTTCAAGCCCACATAGGAAAAAGAAAAGAAAAGGATTTTTTTTTTTTTTAAATAAAGTCGGGCAGCTGGTTCATGGAAACCCTCTATCCTGTGGAAAAATAATCAGAGGGTTGATTTGGCCACACAACAGAAGAAGAAGGAGAAGTGTGTGTGTGTTTTAAGAAGTTCTGCCTGATACTGAGTATTACATTGTATTCACAGCAATTTTTGTTCATGTTTTTGTGTTTTCCGTAATGTATGTTTTTGGGCTCAGAATAAGGGAAAAAGTACCTTTCAATATGGGAAGTTGTAAAATGAGGAAAATTGGGTTGACACCTATGGAATATCATAATTTGACAGTTACTTCAACAGTGTGTGTGTGTGTGTGTGGTTTCTTTTCATTGAGTTCAAGATGTCTGTACAGTCAGACTGTGAGCGATATCAGTGCTGATTAAAATATTGTCAAGATTAGGCTCAGATTAAAACAACATGAATGCATTGTAAAGTGTCTCGATTAATCTTTAATGTATGCTGTAGTTATTAAATCATCCACAATCTGATTTTCATGTGATAACCAAGTTGATTTTTAGGATATCTCCGCAAAATTGTCAATGAAGCATGCCCCTGCGTCTGTTCAACAAAAACTGTGTGTTTGTCAACAGTTGAAGGAGTAAACAAAACAAAAAAAACTAAGGCAAGGCTTTCTTCCTTATAAAAAAAAAAAAAAATAGGGGTACCTGGAGACCTTTGACCCAAAGTATGGCTTCAGTCCTTCAGAAAAAGTATGTGACCATGTAGACTGTTAAATTTTGGGATGGTGTCACCAGTGCGGATGGTTGGTTTGGCTGGTTTGCCGATGCATAGTTGCCAACCCTCCCGAAATTTTCGGGAAACTCCTGAAAATGAAAATCTGACAGGAAATCCCGAAAGTTGGCTTTTTTTCCCCAAAAAATGAAAAATCAAAAATCACTTTACGTTTCGGTAATTTTTCGCAAGGTGTCGTAAAAAGACACATCGGTTTACCGAAACAAATTGACTTCCGCCCGGTACTTCCATCCGGTACTTCCATCCGCGCGAAAATGGCTTCAGGAAAGCAGTGCCACATAGACTCAAAAAAAAAGGCAAAAGTCAAGTTTTTGCCGCGATACAAAGTCAACTACGCCTTCATTGATGCGTCCAAGAGAGACGAATATCATGCGGTTTGTAAAGAATGGCGTACTGACATCAACATCTCACATGGTGGGAAAAAAGACATCGAACTTCATGCCTCTTCTGCCAAGCACAAGAGGAATGCGGCGATGATGCCATGATGGTGGTACATGGTCAAAGCCAACATGAGTGGGGCTTGCTATGAGCAGCAGTTTCCAATAGAGCTGTTGAAAAAAGCAAAGTCGGCAACATCAGATGCCCTCAAGGACAGAGAAACCCACCACCACCACCACCACCACCACCACCACCCACCCCCCCCCCCCCCCCCCCCCCGCCCTTCAGCATCCTCCTCCTGTTAGGCTGACAGGTTGTGAAAAAAAGTGTTTTTCTGAACAGATATAGGTGTACATTGTAGGAAAGGAATTTTTCCTTGGGTAGTGATTCCCCCCCCCCCCCCCCCCACCCCATTTTTTGTGTTCTTTATTACCATGGTGATGATGATTACCAACATCTTGATAGGAACTTTCAGTTTGCTGTTACAAGACTATAGAGAATCAGATATCCAGGGATGATGAAACAAGAAAATTGCAATATTGGTGGTATCCATTGTATACAGACTGAAAAACCAAGACTTCCAAAGCATCTGTCATGGTAGCTAGATAATCTAGGAGCAAAGAGCAACACAAATGGACATTAGTCTGGAGACTTTTGTTCTCTGTGTAACCTGTCAAGCCACAGTTTACTTGCTGGACTGAAGTGGTAAGTTGAAGTGCTTTCTAATGTTGAGTAATGTGTGATGACTGTAATATTTGTAATCTGTATGCTTTGCTATCAGTACTGTTCATGTCTAATTCTAGCATGATGAGATGGAAGAAATATCCCCTTTTCGACCCCAGAAAAGCTAATTTTTAACCTCCAAATGTGCATGTACCCGTCAGCATCTGGGGGTAATGCCCCCAGACCCCCAGCAGGGGCGTTGCCCCTGCACCCCACCGTGGGCCTACTGCGGCCCTCAGACCCCCGCCTTCTCACAGGAATTTCTGTTCCAACAGGTTGGCAGCTATGCCAATGGACTGGCTGGCTCAGTTTGTGTGACAGTCCGCTGATTCATCACAAATGGATATGAAGCTAATGTATGTATGTAGCCTTGAGACTGTATGTTGTACGCAATGCAACAGTTCTTGTGTGGTGTTTGTTGTGATTGTATTTTCTTCATCTCTCTCTCTGTCTTTCTCTCTCTCTCTCTCTCTCTCTCTCTCTCTCTCCGCTTATATGCAATGAACAAACCACTGATGCTAACACACAGCACACCCAGGTACAGTGCATCAGAATCTGATTTGCCTGAAAGTATTTTAGAAGAAGAAGAATGTGCTGTGGTATAGTGCACAATAGAGGGCTGTAAGAGCTTTATAAAATGTTATTGTAGAATGTTAACATCCATTCACATAGTGACACCGTGAAACTGCAGTGAGTTTATGTTCCACAACCACTATAAACACAAGTGTGAGCACAACACACACACAAACACACACACACACAACACACACACAAACACACACACACAGTGTTAGATGCATCTTGGGTTTCCTTGCAGACTTCTTTGTTGTCAAGTAGGACTTGAATTCAACAGATCAAGACATGTTGTAGGGTATCTCATGCACTGAAGACTTTGTTGCTGTGGTAAAGCTGTAGCGAGTCAAGTTTAAAAATTCACAGTTCATAGGTTAAAAGTTTTGTGTGAAACTAAGCACTGTAGCTCTGTTCTGTAATCGTCCTAAAATGCAACTTTTCTTAGGAACACTTTTCTTTGAGAACTATCTGTGTGAGTGCAGGGTCACCCAACTTGACCTGTCACTCGCTGGACAAGATGGCATCTCTCTCACTATGAAAGGGTGCCGATTCACAACAGGTTGAAAAATCAGTGGGCTTTCAATGAAAAATCAGTGGGGTTTCAATGAAAAATCAGTGGGCTTTCAATGAAAAATCAGTGGGGTTTCAATGAAAAATCAGTGGGCTTTCAATGAAAAATCAGTGGGCTTTCAATGAAAATCAGTGGGGTTTCAATGAAAAATCAGTGGGCTTTCAATGAAAAATCAGTGGGCTTTCAATGAAAAATCAGTGGGCTTTCAATGAAAAATCAGTATGGGCTAAATCAGCATGGACAGCCATACGTTTTCCACGCCATTTTTATCATTTGAAAGAGTCTATGCTTACAAAACGACCACATTTGTGACATTTGTAGTGTGTAAGAAAAACTCCCCCTCTCTGTCACCTGCGGAAAAAAAGGCATTTTTGTTAAATATGATAATATTAATCAATTAAACTCTGACTGCTTTGAAAATTCACCACTTCTTTGTCCATTTTATTTTCCATATTACCGCAAAATGTCAAGCTGCAGATCTAACGACTACCGGATTTAAACAGGTCACTCAGCTAGGAATAGCACTTACTTGGAGCTTTCGACAGACCTCCGTCTGTCTTCTTCAGCGGTGGTGTGGCTACTGGGTAAACTGGCGTTCAATGCACACGACCACAGGTCGAACCCTGGTCATGTGACTGAACAATGGGGGTGTTGTACACTGATGGCAAGGTGTGTCTGCCCCGGTCCTGGTCGAGTGTGGGGTTGTTGGCGGCAATATGTATAGCCTCCTTCACCCCACGCTGAAACCATCTATTGTCACGGTCGAGAACGCTGATGTTTTCATAATCGAACTGATGTTGCTGGGCGTGTAGGTGGGCGCCTACTGGCGATGATTCCCTTTTGTGTTCTGTCAAGCGTTTTCGAAGGTTTCTCTCAGTTTCCCCAACATAGTTCTCTTCAGTCACGACAGTCTGTTTGGTAGATCACTCCAGACTTGTCCAGTTTGTCAGTTTTGTCCTTGGGGGCGACCAGCTGGCTGCGGATGGTGCTGATAGGTTTGGGATGTATGGAGACGCCAGTTTTCCTGATCTTCCTGCTCAAGGCTTCAGTCACACCGCGGACATAGGGGATGGTGACATGTCCTTTACGCCTGGTTTGGTCTTGTTTGATGGTAAGATGCGGTGTGATCTTCTTGCTAGCTGGGATGTTCCACGCCCACTTCTCATAGCCTAATATGGTGAGAACCAGTTTGAGGTGTTCCATTTCCTGGTCTTTGGCATCCTGAGTAGAGCAGATGGTGTTGGCCCGATGGGTAAGGGTGTGTATCACTCCGAGTTTGTGTTCCAGCGGCTGGTGGCTTTCAAACTGTAGGTACTGGTCGGTGTGGGTAGGTTTGCGGTACACACTGAAGGAGAGGCTGTCCTCCGTCCGTGTAACGAGTGTGTCTAGCATGGCAATCGAGTAGTTCTCCAACTCATGAGTGAATTTGATAGCAAGGTGTTGACTGTTCAAATGGTTAGTGAAGTCTTCCACCAGCTCCCTCTTGAGGACGGTCATGGTGTCGTCCACGTAGCGGCCCCAATAGCGTGGAGGTGAATGGTAAGACGCCAGGGCCTTCTCCTCGAAGTCCTCCATGAAGAGGTTGGCTACAATGGGGCTGACTGGAGAGCCCATGGCCCATGGCTCCTGCTGGTAGAAGTTACCTGCTGCAGATCCTTGCAATCTTTTTTTTCCCTGCAAAGCCTTCTTCCACAGACTGGTCAGCTCCTTGAAGAGATGCATGCCTTGTGACATTTCACCAGCCTCATACACATGGACACTCCAAATGATGATTTGTGCGTAATGCTGTTTGGGTTTTGAGTGCTTCACCATTTCAGTCTGACTTCACTTTAATCAGGAGCTGTATCATTTCAGTGTTTGTTTACATCCCAGCTGACAGCCGGCATGATCTCAAGTCTGAGCAATATTACAATTCACAACGTTTGCAAAAATTAAAGAACAAAAGCCAGTTCATTTATCAACCTAAAAAGATGGATTATCAGCAGTTGTGCTTAATCAACCAGTCAATCAAATGAACTATTCACTCTCCTTATAAAAATTAAAAATTATTCAAGTTTAAAAGGCTGTGCCAGTCTTGAATAAAAGTTACTCTGTGTTAGGTTTTCTTATGGGAGCAAAAAATACCCAACTTGTTTACTGTTTATCGTTTACTGTTCCCTGCCTCATTTCATTTCCGAAAAATAAAAAGTCATATTAAAAACAGTTGTGCTCAATCAACCAGTCAGTCAAATGAACTATTCACTCTCCTTATAAAAAGTTAAAAAAAATCATATTAAAAACAGTTGTGCTCAATCAGCCAGTCAATCAAGATTCAAATGAAATAAAGTAAATCATAATAAAAAATGCCTCATGAAAAAAAGTCAAATGAAAAATGTGGCTTTACAAATCCAAACATGAAAAGCTTCAATAATGCAATCAATAAATTAAAAAAACATCTTAAAAAAAAAAAAAGCTCCTCATGTATAAAGAAAAAAAGGGTATTATGGATTCATCAGTAAAATACTTAAGCCTTTATACACCCAACTAGAAAAAGGCTGACAACAAAGCCAATCGATGGACTGCAAAATCACAATCGTTTTTACAATTTTGCGGAGATATCCTAAAAATCAACTTGGTTATCACATGAAAATCAGACTGTGGACGATTTAATAACAACATTGTAAAAATTCCCTGAACAGAAAAAAATGCTGCTTAGTATATCTGAGGAATCTGTTTAAGGAGGTAAAAATAAATGAGCAAGTTTAACAGTTCACGGGAGAATTCAGGAGAGCTTGGTCCACTGTTCACTGATGGCCCACAAACGTTTGGCTGCTTCATCGTCCTTCGCCTGCTCCGCCACGTCCTTCTCTTTACAGTCACTGCAACACACACAACAGTCTTTTGAAGACTGTCCGACATTAAAACAGAATATATAACTTAAAATGTCTCGCTGCAAAGCCAACTTACACTTTCGTCTGTATTGTCCAGTGTACATTTACTGATGGCTTATGTGAGCTAATATAATTTTTTTTTTTTTAATGGTCTTGACAATAGTGTTTGAGGGATAATGAAATATGTTTGCTTTTTGATCATCTATAATAAACATGAGCTAAAAACAAACAAAACATACCCATGACTTTTTTTTAAATAGAATCCTTTTTCACACAGTGCAGTGTCTTTCCTCCTCTATCAGTCAGAGTGCAGGGAATCAAATACCAGTGAATGTAGGCTAACAACACATGTAAACTGGTCCATTTTCATTATCAGAAATATCTTCAGTGTAAAACCTCAATCACCCCTCATACAACCAGACAGTGATCCCTCATACAATGAACCAGTGACCCCTCATACAACCAGACAGTGATCCCTCATACAACCAGACAGCGATCCTTCACACAACCAGTGATGCCTCATACAGACAGTGATCCCTAAAACAACCAGACAGTGACCCCTCAAACACCCAGACAATGACCCTTCAGACACCCAGTGACCCCTCAGACACCCAGACAATGACCCCTCAGACACCCAGACAATGACCCCTCAGACACCCAGATAGTGACCCCTCAGACACCCAGATAGTGACTCCTCAGACACCCAGACAGTGACCCCTCTGACTATGGCCCCTCAGACACCCAGATAGTGACCCCTCAGACGCCCCCAGACAGTGAACCCTCAGACACCCAGATAGTGACCCCTCAGAAACCCAGTGACCCCCTCAGACACCCAGACAGTGACCCCTCAGACACCCAGATAGTGATCCCTCAGACACCCAGACAGTGATCCCCTCAGACACCCAGACAGTGATCCCTCAGACACCCAGACAGTGACCCCTCACACACCCAGACAGTGACCCCTCAGACCATGACCCCTCAGTCTCCCAGAGAGTGACCCCTCAGACACCCAGACAGTGACCCCTCAGACACCCAGACAATGACCCCTCAGACACCCTGACAGTGACCCCTCAGACACCCAGACAATGACCCTCAGACATGCTGACAGTGACCCCTCAGACACCCTGACAGTGACCCCTCAGACACCCAGACAGTGACCCCTCAGACACCCAGATAGTGACCCCTCAGACACCCAGATAGTGACCCCTCAGACACCCTGACAATGACCCCTCAGACACCCTGACAATGACCCCTCAGACACCCTGACAGTGACCCCTCAGACACCCTGCAATGACCCCTCAGACACCCTGACAGTGACCCCTCAGACACCCTGACAGTGACCCCTCAGACACCCTGACAATGACCCCTCAGACACCCTGACAGTGACCCCTCAGACACCCTGACAGTGACCCCTCAGACACCCTGACAGTGACCCCTCAGACACACAGACAGTGACCCCTCAGACACCCTGACAATGACCCCTCAGACACACAGACAGTGACCCCTCAGACACACAGACAGTGACCCCTCAGACACCCTCAGACACACAGACAGTGACCCCTCAGACACACAGACAGTGACCCCTCAGACACCCTGACAGTGACCCCTCAGACACCCTGACAGTGACCCTCAGACACACAGACAGTGACCCCTCAGACACCCTGACAGTGACCCCTCAGACACCCAGTGACCCCTCAGACACCCTGACAATGACCCCTCAGACACCCTGACAGTGACCCCTCAGACAACTCCTCAGCACCAGTGACCCCTCAGACACCCAGACAGTGACCCCTCAGACACAGACAGTGACCCCTCGGACACCCTGACAGTGACCCCTCAGACACCCTGACAGTGACCCCTCAGACACCCTGACAGTGACCCCTCAGACACCCTGACAGTAACCCCTCAGACACCCTGACAGTGACCCCTCAGACACCCTGACAGTGACCCCTCAGACACCCTGACAGTGACCCCTCAGACACGCTGACAGTGACCCCTCAGACACCCTGACAGTGACCCCTCAGACACGCTGACAGGGACCCCTCGGACACCCAGTGACCCCTCAGACACCCAGAAAGTGACCCCTCAGACACCCTGACGGTGATCCCTCAGACACCCTGACAGTGACCCCTCACACACCCTGACAGTGACCCCTCAGACACCCAGACAGTGACCCCTCACACACCCAGACAGTGATCCCTCAGACACCCAGAGAGCTCCTCAGACACCAAAACACCGACCCCGTGCCGACGCCTCACCTGAAGTACTTCCCAGAGACCCCTTCCAGTTCAGCCGACAGGGCGCAGTACAAGCTGGTCTGGGCCCCCTGGACAGGCGTCTTGAGCAGCAGCCAGATCAGTGGAGACAAAGCAGTGCGGAACACCTTGGACTTGCTCAAGATCACGTGGCGTGCCAGCTCTGTATCGACCACACCGGGATGCAAGGCGTTCACCGTCACGCCAGTGTCTGTCCAAACAAAGACATAGGCGTACCACTGGGCCGTAACACAAACTGACTGACTGTTTCTTTGTCTTCCATGTACAATTTTATTACTCAATCGCAAAAAAAAAAAAAAAAAAAAAAAGATTACCAAATAATAACCCATCATCAAAGATGTAGAAGACATGAATCATGTTGATGTGCCAGTGGAAAAAAATATTCATGAAGTTTGTCAAACAATAAGCAGTTAGGCAGACGGAGCTGTTTTTTTTTACGGACAGTGTCACTAAATTTAGGAAGGACGCAAAGAAAGCACACACAGCCAGATATAAACCCTTGTCAAGACCCACAACCCACGCCACCTCCCACTCCCTCCCCCTCATCTTTCCCCCAGTAGAAAGAAACTCGTGGAGAGCGTGGCAGCAGAGAGTCCTCAGAAGAGGAGCCCCCTTCAAGCAAGTGTTTCGGCCCTTATCTCCTGACACTCTAGGGGGGTTGGGCCACACCCGGTTCATGACTTCGGATGTCCCTCTGCTGCCCCTTTTTTTCCCATCTTGGGACGAGCCATGGCTGGGATTCGAACCCATGACCCTCTGGACATGCTCATTTTCCACTTAATGACTCGCGCTTTAACCACTGAGCCACAGGGACACTTGATATTTGTAGGGAAATTAAGGTTTATGAAGTTCACTTTTGTTCCTCCTTGACCAGATCCAGCTTGAACACCCCTCTGCCGCTTCTGCCATTGCTTTCAGGGCTCTGGTTTTTTCCTTCCCTGCAACTGAGAGCTGTTTCATGAGGCTGTATGCAGACGTTCCTACAAACCCCCTAGCTCCAATTTCTGCAGTGAGGACTTTGACCTGATAGCCTTCTCTCCTCAGGCTGTTTGCCAGATCAGCATACTTTTCAGTCTTGTAGATTTGAGCTGCCTCCATTCTGTTCTCATATGGCACCGTGAGCTCGATCATGATCAGCTGCTTGGTTGACTTGAGTGGACTACTATGTCTGGTCTCATGCCACTCTTGCTGATGATCTCTGGGTGACTCTTCCATTCTGGGAGGTCTGCAGTGCACTCCCAGTCATCTGCCCCGTCCAGCAGACTCTGCCTGCATGTTTCGAGTGGCACTGTTGTTCTTGGCCATGATTTGCTGCCTCCTGCCGTGAAGAATGTTGCGGGTGCTTTTGGAGTCCTGATTTTCCCTTTTGGGGTGTTGGTACTAGCCCAGACTACTTGTACAATCTCTTTGAGCACTTGGTTGTGCCTCCATGTGTACCTTCCTTGAGCCAGGGCTACTTTACATGAGCTTAGGACATGCTCCACTGTTTGTTTTTCATGGCAGAGGGGGCATGCAGGATCGTCTGTTTTCCCCCACTTCACCAGGTTTGCATTTGAGGGCAGAAGGTCATATGCAGATCTGAGAATGAAGCTGATCCTGAGAGGGGCCATGCGCCAAATGTCATTCCAAGTGAGACTTCTTTGGAGTGCATTCTCCCACGTTGTCCATTGCCCTTGCTGGCTCTGCTGGACTGCTTTTTGGAGTCTTTTTTGGTCTTCTTCTTTTTTCATCTCCTGAATCATCATGTCTCTTTTGGCTTTTCCTTTGGCCTTTGACCACCATTCAGTTTTGGTCACCCCCAGTCCTTGTCTGTTGGTCTGTGTGTGTCCTGTTATTTCTCTGATCTTGAGACTTTCTTTTGCAGAATCCATCGCCTCTTGAACTTTCCATTTTCTGCCTGTCTTCAGCTGGGGCTTGATTGCTTCTACCACCTTGTCTCCTGAGTCCTCCAGCATGCTTTGAAGTCTGATCTTCCCTGCTTTGTATTCCTCCAGGATGGATTTCAGTGGTAGTTTCAGCTTTGCTTGGCGACAGTACAGCGCTATGTCAGTCAGACAGGGTGGGACACCAAGCCATTTCCTTGTGAACTTGTTGATTTTGGCTTCCATTGCCTCCACTATGCTGGTGCAGATGTCGTATATCATCAGAGGCCACAGGAGCTGTGGTATCAGCATAAACTGCAGACACCAGACCTTGTATTTGCCAGGGAGCCCACACTGGTCAATGGTCTCCAAGCCTTCCTCCGCCATCTGCTTGGTTTCTTTTGCTCTTTGTGTGTCTTTCAGCGTATCATCATACCATCTTCCAAGGCTCTTGACTGGTTCTTCTGTGACTGTTGGAATGGCCTGGTTGGCAACACTGAAGACCACAGATCCGGCCACTTTTCCTTTCCTCAGTGAGAGACTCCGTGATTTCTTTGGCTTGAACTTCATTCTGGATGAGGCAACTATGTCGTCCAGCCTCACCAGCACATGACGTGTCTCGTCTTCTCTGGATGAAATCACTGTAGTGTCATCCATGAAGGCCTTGAGAGGAGGCATCTTGTATCCATCGCCAAGGTCCGTTTGTCTCGCACCTCCCACTCCCTCCCCCTCATCTTTCCCCCATCAGTTACAGCTACCATAAAGTGGAATACCAACTACTCAGCTGTCCAAAGTTATTCAGCCATCAATCACCATTCAGATCATATACCTCACCAAATCATAGAAATGACAGTTAAATGAGTTTCTGAACAAAGGTCCAACCTATAAATACTAGGTGCTTCTCTCCCCTCTTTGGCCATGTGACCATCCAGTGAGGGCGTTGGTTTGTACCCTAGTGAACAAAATAATCAATAATAACACCCCTGCTTTGGAAGACATGCTGAAAGAACATCCGTCCACATTATATTTCCCCTCTCACAGCAAAGCAGAGGGCCGCACAATTGCTTTTAAGTCACAGTACCAGCATCCCATTCTCAAGATTCATATCTTCCCTAGAAACAGAGACAGAAGAACAGTCTTCTTTACAACTCCCGAATCATGAAAGGAATAAAATGCCTCAACGTCAAGCACAACGACGACACAGCCAATGACAATGAAAACGACAGAGCTTTTCATTCAACGCCCATCTTGCGACAAACTGGAGGAAGATGTGTGATTGCTCGTTTATTTTCGTTGTCCTGAGTGTTGTGCATGTTGCCTGAAGAAGACCCAAAAGACTGAAATGCGTCATGTTTTGTCCTGTGATTCATTTATCTATGCTTTTCGGCGAAGCCATATAAATCATTTTTTAAATTTGTTTATATTTCCGCCTGCAGTCGCCTCACTTTGCAACTAAAGTGAACGAAACAAACCACATACTCTCCAGTCTTTTAGCCAGCTCCCGTGTGAACAAAACGTTGGCCAGTTTGCTCTGTTCATAAGCTGGCATGGGGCCATATGACTTTTCGCTGTTCAGGTCGTCAAAGTTCATCTTCCCTCGGATGTGGGCCAGACTGGAAAGGTTCACAATGCGGCTTGGCACCGAAGCCTTCAGCTTGTCCAGCAGCAACATGGTCAACAGGAAATGACCTGGAAGGGCAAGACAAATGGGAAGGGTCTACTAAGCCCTTCAGTGATCTGCCTTCTTTCTTATCAGTTCTGTAAAATTATGTGGATGTGACGGAAACACAAAAGACACATGAAAAACCTAATCACACCAAATGAAAAGACATTCAATTCAGTGAATTTACTCAGGTACACCATCTATTTCTCTCTTTCTCTATATCACACATGTATAACCCTTACACACACACACACACACACACACACACACACACACACACACACACTATATATATATATATATATATATATATATATATATATATATGTGTGTGTGTGTGTGTGTGTGTGTGTGTGTGTGTGTATGTGTGTGTGTATGTATGTATATGTATTCTCTCTCTCTCTCTCTCTCTCTCTCTCTCTCTCTCTCTCTCTCTCTCTCTCTCTCAGGTTCCATAGGTATAAATCGATAAGTTAATGAATAATTGTAGATGTATTAGGGAGACAGGAGCAACGTTGCTGAGGGCATGCATATGGAATGGAGGAGTTTATACGTTGTTGCAGGTTGAGTTGCCGCTTCCTCCACAACCATACAACAATTTTCTTCTTTTGCACTCTCATACTTTTTTTTTTTCGTCTCGCTCAGTGACACGTGGGCGATCACATGACCCAGCTGAACAAAATGGCACCGGTGTCACGGCAGTCTCATTACTAAGGGTAATCACTCTCTGTTCAGTCTGTGTCGTCACTGCAGCTGCTGGCAACTTCAAGTGCCCACGGAAATAAACAAGAAATAACATGTTGAAATCTATACTCTGTAACCTCATAACGCAATCATGGAACAAAGAGATGTGTGTGTGTGTGTGTGTGTGTGTGTGTGTGTGTGTGTGTGTGTGTGTGTGTGTGTGTGTGTGTGTACAAACTGTCGCCAAAACATTGTCCGTCAGTCTGAGGTACAAAACTGTACAGAAGCAGGTGTGTGTGTGTGTGTGTGTGTGTGTGTGTGTGTGTGTGTGTGTGTGTGTGTGTGTGTGTGTGCATGCGTGCGAGTGCGTGCGTGCATGCATGCGTGTGCGTGCGTGTATGTGTGTGTGCTTGCATGTGTGTGTTTGTGTGTGTGTGAATTGAACAGCCTTATTCCTTGTCACTCTGGTCTAAACGTGTCTCCTCAATTTGTCCGTGCGTGATTTGTAAAGGGTATCTATTCAAAAAACAATTTAGGCAGCGGAAGGAAGCAGTGTGTGTGTGTGTGTGTGTGTGTGTGTGTGTGTGTGTGTGTGTGTGTGTGTGTGTGAGTGAGAGACAGACAGACAGACACAGAGAGAGAAAGAGAGAGAGACCATGTGCTTATGAGAATGTGTGTGTGTTCGCGCGCGTGGTGTGTTTGTGCGTGCACGCCTGCGTGTGTGTGTGTGTGTGTGTGTGTGTGTGTGTGTATGCGCGCGCGCGTGCGTGCGTGCGTGCGTGTGTGTGTGTCTCAATGCATCTGTTAGTGCCAGTTCGTGCGCGTGCGCGCGCGCGTGTGTGTGTGTGTGTATGTGTGTCTGTGTCTGTGTCTGTGTGTCTGTGAAGCTGAGTTATAGTGTGACATACCGCAGCAGCCTCGATTGGTTTCTGACCGTCAAATTTTCTTACTAAGCTGTCACGTTGAATGTGAGAAAGCTCTAAATCACCCACCTGTACACCGAGACCAGTATGCAAATGTCCACCAGGAAACATCTAACTTCTTCTGAACGCCTTATCAAGAAGAAAACCCCGCGGTGTGTACCATATTATGAGAAAAACAAACAAACAAACGAACAAAACAAGCTGTGGCCAGTGATCTGCAATAGCCAACAGTATTATACGACATGCATTATGCTTCTCTCTCTCTTCTCTCTCTCTCTCTCCTCTCTCTCTCTCTCTCTCTCTCTCTCTCTTGTGTTGTTGTCTCTGAACACTCAGTACCAGACCCTACTCCCCACCTCCCCCCTCCATCCCCACCTCCTTCCTCCATCCCATCCCTGACCCCTCTCACCCCCACTCTCTTTTCACATGCAACTGATCTCCGTTTCTGCATTGTTCAGATGCAGCGATCTACAGATCTGGTTTTGGACCTGTCCCATAGTTTGGCCCGAGCGAACCGAAATCGAAAGTAGTTCTTTTCATTTTTAACGAATTGAAGGCCCCGGAAACTGCACCCTCTCACTTCCGAGGTGGAAGGGACGCAGGTGGGGGTGGGGTTTGGTGGTGTTGATTTGTCATGGCGTTTAACCTAATCATTACTGGTGGAGAGAAAACTGTAAGCATACAACTTGAACAACTTGTTCTCCCGGGCGACTTCAATGCCAGAGTGGGTGCAGACGACTCGTGGCCCTCTTGCTTTGGTTCCTTTGAAGTGGCGAAAATGAAGGAGAACGGACAGAGACTGCTCGAGTTTGCGCCTGTCACGAACTGTGCATCGCTAGCTCCTCCTACAAGACAAAGCCTCAACACAAAGTCTCCTGAAGACATCCGGGCTCAAAGCACTGGCACCAACTGGATCTGATCCTGGTAAGACGCTCCGCTGTCAAAAACCTTCTCCACACTCGCTCTTACCACAGCGCGGACTGTGACACGGACCACTCCCTGGTATGCTGCAGGATCAGGCTGCAACTAAAAACGCTCCACTGCTCAAATAAACAAGGGAGCTTTCGTATTGACGTCAGTAAGATGTCTCTGCCAGATCTTGTGGAACAATTCGCAGAGGCCTTTGAGAGAGAATTTGATGCATTACAGACAGCCCGGAGACTCTGCCTCAGAGAGATGGGAAACTCTGCGAGATACCATTCACCGCACTGCCCTGGCTACCTTTGGGAAGAAAACATCGAAGTCTCACGACTGGTTTGAGGCCAAATCGTTAGAGATAATTGCCATTATTGAGGCCAAGCACGCAGCACTCATAAGTTACAAGCAGTCACCCAACGAGAAGAACCTGCAGATCCTCAGGGCTGCTAGGAGCAAGGTCAAGTTTAATGCCAGGTGCTGCGCCAGCGACTACTGGACAGAGGTCAGTGAGGAGACAACAGACAGCCGCTGCAAGAGGAAACATCAGAGGGATGTATGACGCCAACAGAAGGCACTGGGACCAACGCAGAGCAAGACAGCTCCCCTCAGATCTTCCACTGGGGAAGTCATCAATGACCCCAGCCAGCAGATGGAGAGATGGGTGGAGCATGACTCCGACCTCTACTCTGGAGAAAACACAGTGACCTCCTCAGCCCTTGATGCCATCAAGTGCATGCCAGTCATGGAAGAGCTTGACGTAGAGCCGACCGTGGACGAACTCAGCAAGGCCATTGACAGCCTGGCATCAGGCAAGGCACCTGGCAATGATGGCATTCCTCCAGACCTCATCAAACACTGCAAGACTGCCCTTCTGCACCCTTTGTGCAGTCCTCTGTCAGTGCTGGAATGAGGGAGCTGTAACGCAGGATATAAGAGATGCCAAGATTGTCACCCTGTATGAAAACAAGGGACTGCAACAACTACAGAGGCATCTTTCTTCTTAGGATCGTCGGCAAAGTCTACACTCGGGTCCTCCTAATCAGCCTGCAGAAGCTGGCGGAACGTGTCTACCCGGAATCATAGTGTGGTTTTTGGGCAGAGAGGTCCACTGTAGACATATTCTCCCTTGGCCAACTCCAGGAGAAGTGCAGAGAGCAGCAGATGCCCCTGTATATCGCATTCATCGACTTCATTAAAGCCTTTGACCTAGTCAGCAGAGATAGTCTTTTCAAGGCACACTGAAAGATTGGCTGCCCCCCCCCCCCCCCCCCCAAACTGCACAGCTTAATTGAGTCCTTCCACTCCAACATGAAAGGGACTGTGCAGTTTAATGGCAACCTTTTCAAACCCTACTACATACGCAACGGTGTCAAACAAGGCTGCGTCCTTGCCCTCACCCTCTTTGGGATCTTATTTGCTCTCCTCCTGAGGCATGCATTCAGCACGGCGCAAGAGGGGATCTACCTGCAGACCAGATCAGATGGCAGGCTTTTCAATCTCGCCCGCCTAAGAGCAAGGACAAAGGTCCACCAAGCCCTCATCAGAGATACGCTGTTTGCCGATTATGCCACTGTTGTGACCCACACCCAGCGGGAATTGCAGTCGCTGATGGACCACTTCTCCCAGGCCTGCGAAGACTTTGGTCTGACTATCAGCCTAAAAAGAACAAATGTCCTGGGTCAAGACACGCCGTCACCACCAGTCATCACCATTGATGACTATGAGCTTGATGTCATCTATCAATTCATTTGCCATGGGTCCACCATCACCGATAATCTCTCCCTTGACACTGTGATCGACAAGAGGATCGGAAAATCAGCCACAACACTTGCTCCCTCACACAAAGAGTGTGGACAAATCCCAAGCTGACCACAAAGACAAAGATGGCTGTGTATAACGCCTGCGTTCTCAGCACCTTGCTGTATGGCAGAGAGACATGGACCACGCATGCTTGCCAGGAGAAAAGGCTCAATTCCTTCCACCTCAGAAGCCTCCGGCTTATAGTCAGCATCTCCTGGCAAAACAGGGTGACCAACACTGAAGTTCTGTCTCACGCTGGCCTCCCTACCATGTACATCCTGCTGAGACAGCATCGGCTGCGTTGGCTGGGCCACGTTCGCCACGTGGAGGTTGGTCGCACCCCAAAAGACGTCCTCTATAGAGAGCTCGCTGCAGAGCAGAGAAGCACTGGCCGCCCACAGCTGAAATAGAAAGACGTTTGGAAACGAGACATGAAGGCACTTGAGATCAACACTGAGTCCTGGGAGGACCTCGCAGCAGACCGCAACAGCTGGAGATGCACTCTCAAGAAACAGCTGCATGCAGATTGGCAAAGATAAACTGAGAGCTTCTGCAGCAGAAAAGCGAGCCTGCAGAAAGGGGATGACAGCCAACAAACCAGTGTCAACATACAGATGTGACCATTGTGACAGAGACTGCCACTCTTACATCGGTCTCTACAGCCACATGCGACCCTGCTCAGGTCAAGCAGACAGCCCAGGAAGATATTACATTAAATTGGGGTGGTGGTGGTGTTGATTTGTCATACCGTGTAATTAACCAAATAATTATTGGTGAAGAGAAAACTAAGCATACAGCTTGTCATGGAAACTGAAGCGCTAATACCTTCAGCACACACACACACACACACACACACACACACACCGCGCGCGCGCGCGCGCGTGCGCACACACACATACGCGCACGCACGCACGCACGCACACACACACACCTGCTTCTCTACAGTTTTGTACGTTAAACTGAACGTCACAGTGTTTTGGCGGCAGCTTGTTTAGGTTCATGTCGGCGGCGTGTGCACTCAATTGGCTCTCCGCCGAAGCGTGCCAAGCTGACTACTGTTGTTTTTTGAACAGTTACTGACAGAAAGCTTTTGTTCCTTCCAGCGCCACGTTCAACAAAACCAAGCTTTACCAAGACTCTGAAATGGCTGAGCTGTACCTCAAGTACCGACCAACCTACGATGCAGAAACCTTCGAAACGATCGTCAGTTTCTGCCAGCAAACGACGTCAGCCGAGTTCGCTTTGGCCCTTGACGTCGGCTGTGGATCAGGCCAGAGTTCCCTACCTCTGAAGAACTATTTCCAGAAGGTCATAGGACTGGACGTCAGCGAAGCCCAGATCGCCAGAGCTCCAAAGCGTTTTCCCAACGTGTCCTTCCGAGTGGGTCCGGCCGAGGATTTGTCGTCTGTGAACGAGGAAAGTGTGGATCTGGTGACCTCGGGCGTTGCTGTGCACTGGATGGACGTGCAGCGCTTTCATGCCGAGGTGGAGCGTGTGGTGAAGCCGGGTGGGTCCTTCGTGGTCTACTATTATGTTTTGCCGGAGTTGGGAGATTCCCGCACCCATGAAATCATTCGCAATGTAAGTTGCTGGCGATGATAACATGCATGTGTAGTAGGCCTACAGTGCTTTAGACTGGGAGCTACTTGAAGTGTAAGGTTATATATATATATAATATACATATATATATATGTGTGTGTGTGTGTGTGTGTGTGTGTGTGTGTGTGTGTGTGTGTGTGTGGATACTCAATATGTATACACATGCACCCATTCTCACTCACTCTATAAATATATAAGCATTCAATATCAATACACAGATATTCATCCTCACACACACACACACACACACACACACACAACACACACACACACACACAACACACACACACACACACACACCACACACACTCACACACACAGACACACACACAGCGCAACAAACACACACACCTCGTCAGCAGACCACCACACATGCTCACCCAGTTGTTCATGAGATTGCGTGGGCCCTCCTGCCAAGCACACATGAACCATCGTTTTGTAATATGCACTGGCGTCCCTGCAATAACAGGAACACATCGATTGTATTTGAGTTATCTACCCTCCCTTTGAAGAAGACTTTTGTTTCATTTCTACACCACTTTTCTCCAAGCCTACACTTGGTTTAAATTTAAATGAAAACTCCGCCATTTACTGATTTTCTTTTCAGGATCATCTTTCTCCTTTTCCATACTAGATTTACCTCTGACAAACACTACCTCCCTCAAATTTAAGACATTTTCCTCTTTGTATTAACTAGATTTAAGGTTAAAGGTTACGTCCCAAAGCCTATTACCCATAGGGACAGTGAACTCTGAGGTTCTTTGTTTGTTTGTCACCATCTACGATTCCCAGCCTCGTTTGAGGTATCCTTTCTTTTTTTTTTCTTTTTTTTTCCTGTCCCAACCTCTGCGCCACCTCAGAGGCAGTGCACGCACGCCGCTCATTCCGACACCCCGTCCACAGCCACAGCCTGGTCAGCCCCGCCGCAGCCCCGGCACCGACAATCCACAGGGAGCAGTCAATGTAAAGTCGTCAAGAGGCAACCCACCGGAGAAGACACTGCACTGCTGCCGAGTCACTTCAGTGGTGTTCAGTGGCACCTGTTCTGATCTAACATACGCAGGACACCACCTACTAAGCCCCCTACTAACGACAATAATTGCTTAGTCGCGGAGCCGGCGTGAGTGAGCTCTCCCTCCGGAGGGCGCCACCACATCCGTCCAACAACAGCCCCCATGGACTCGCCGATACCGGTGACCCCGACGGAACCAAACCAAGGCCACAGACGTGGAGAGGACATCGAAACTGAGGTCACCATGAGAGCAGGGCATGAAGGGCCACAGAATTTGAGACATTTTTTTTAATGCTGATCGATGAGAATGAGGATGATTAAGATGATGCTACGGATTTCCATTTCGGTCTGAGACTACATGACAGGGCTGTACTCTACGCTTTCTTTCATAATATATCCCGGCATCAACCAGGCCCGAGAGATACAGGCACCTGCAGTGTTGGTCAGGAAATTTGAGCAACACTCTCAGAAACGCATCCATTAAGTGGATGAAACTCGACTGTGTGGTCCCAGCCTTCCCAACTAGTCCGCAGCAAACTCAACTCTGGGTAGGAGCTGGTTGGGGCAGAAAAACCCACATCACTCTGATGGGATTCGAACCCACGACCTCCTAGCCGGGAGTCTGCGACGCTAACCACTTCGCCACAGCGGCTGGTGAGGTATCCTTTCTTGTCAGTAAGAGCTTGATTATCAATTTACTCTGACAATCTGTGACACTTAAGGAGATGCACAAAAACAAAATAAGTCAACAGAAGAAAAAGACAGGTAATTCATACTAGCGTTTGTGTCTTCGGCGAAGGCACGGATGGAGCTCATTGAGGCGAGGTCCAGCTTCTTGATGATCACATTCTCATTGCCTGTTTCTGACACAATCTCTGTCTTGGCTTTCTCTGCCTTTTCCAGGTCACGACAGGCCAGTATCACGCGGCCACCTGCGTGATGGTAATAACAGGAACATATGTCACCAGACACAAAATTGCAACTACAGTACATTTCTACCAGGAGAAATTAATTTCAAATGTTTTTTTCTATAATTGGATATCCTCCGCTTAAACTTTGAACCATGATAAATTCAAATCACAGTCTGTGATAACTTACCAGTGTGTGTGTGTGTGTGTGTGTGTGTGTGTGTGTGTGTGGTGTGCGTGTGCGTGTGTGTGTGTGTTGTGGGATGAGGGAGGGTGGAGGAAGTGTGAAGACAACGAAAGAGGGAAAGAATGATTCAACGGTGTGATTTCTACGAAAGGGAGAGAATGATTCAAAGGTGTGATTTCTACGAAAGGGAGAGCATGATTCAACGGTGTGATTTCTACGAAAGGGAGAGAATGATTCAACAGTGGGATTTCTTGTACAAGTCTTAGCCCTAACTGTACAAGTGAAGAAATGTGCACAAACTTGAATTCTGTTTCGCACGCACACACACACACACACACACCCCACACACACACACACACACACACACACACACACACACTTACACACACACACACACACACACACACACACACACACACACACACACACACACACACACTTACACACACACACACACTTACACACACACACACACACACACACACACACACACACACACACACACACACACACACACACACATACACAAAGAAGTGAGAGAGGGCATAGTAGAGAAACTGCATTTTCACCAAAACAGACTGTGCCATGCAGACTCCATGTCAATTCGTTTTCTTCCATTTGTAACTAAGTCACAAGTATATCGCAGACTAACAACAATGACAAGAGTTTATTACTGTAAACCTGTGCTTGCACACATCTACACACACATCTCTGTTACAGTTTGGAAGCCAACTTTCATTTTCAGCACAATTTTGTCTTCATGCAGAAACCTAGCCATATCATGGTGACAAAAAAAAAAACAATGATCCAAAATTAAAATAAATGAACACAAAAATTAAAATAAATGATCATGTGCCACGGTGGATTCAACTCCCCCGTAACCCAAAGTACTTTCCAAATCTGTAGCACAAGGAACACTCGTTCACAAACTCCCATTCTTTCTATGATTGACACGGACTCACCTTTACGGGCCAGCTCTTTTGCCGTTTCCTTGCCGATGCCTGTGTTGGCGCCAGTGATGATGACCGTTTTGCCTGGAATCCTCTCTGTGCCAGAGAATCGTCCCCCAGACATGTAACCCCTGTAGAAAGGGTGTGGGTGGTCGTGGAGGAAGATGGTTGGGGTTGAGTGAATGCAGATTGGGAGGGGGAGGGGATTGTTGAAAGATCAAAATGTCCACAAGAAATATGTCTAACAATGGCATTCCATTTAACACAAATCTGTACAATCTCAAAATATCCTAAAATGTCAAGTGTCCAATTCAAACTTCTTTATGATCAAATAAAACAGAAATAATGATTGCATCAAATATTTGTCAACAAAATGCATACACACATCTTATCAATATTCTGTACCACAAAATTGGTACATTTTATTTTTTACCATCTCTCTCATGTATATGCACTCGTACACAGTGTAACTGAAAAATTAAAAACAACAACAACTGTAAAACACAGAAAATAACCAAGCATACAACTCACTTCAAGAATACAGTACCACCAACAGCAGTTCCAAAGATGCCGACAGGAACAACGTACGGTGAAAGACTCATCTTTCTCCAAGCTATGAAGGCGTTACTACCTCTTATTTACCTGAATCTGCTCAGTACTCGATCTGAAAAGACAGAGATAGTGACTGTCATTAGTTATACTGGTTATCTATAACCCTGTCTTTGTTACATGGGGCACATTCAATATGCTGGATAATCCATTAATTGAGAAGACTGAAAAGAAAGACAAAGTTTTGAATTATTAACGAACCCAAAGAAGACTGTGTACCTTGTTTGCTACACTCACACGAGAATCAGAACATGTCAGTCTTGATGTGTATTATGATAATCACAATAAAGCAGCCAGTGACAGATAGTATTTTGATTCGTTTTTTGTTTTTTTTTTCTGTTTGAAAACTTTGTTCGTTAAAGACAAAAACTGGTATTCTCCAGTGATGCTTTGATAAGAAGGAGTGGGGAAAAACACAAAGTGAAAGAGGTGAATGACATGAACTAGGGCAGGAGTGAGAATTATCGAAGGGAAGGCGTATAAACTGAAGCAAATGAAAGATAGATGGAAATGGGAAAAGTGCGTGCGTGCGTGCGTGCGTGCGTGCGCGTGCGTGTGCGTGTGTGTGTGCGCGTGCGTGTGCGTGTGCGTGTGTGTGTGTGTGTGCTTACTGTTCACACCAGCAAATCTGGGAGCCGCACTTTGCTCTTTGTTGGTGTTCATGGAGTATTACGCTTACAGCCATTTTCCATGCCATAATAAAACTAAAACATGGTAAATGTACTATGACAACAACAGCTAAAATGACAGAAACAGCTGACAATATGCGTGACTGATAGATATACACTGACAATTTAGACAGATTAGATAGATATATAGGTAGATAGATAGATAGATAGATACAACAAATAGCTAGATAGATTGATAGATGTACACATACAAAGATATACAGAGGGATAGATAGACAGACTGACAGACAGACCGAAAGACAGACAAACTAGCAGACAGATAAAGTTGTTGGTGTGATGAAAATTGTTAATCTGTTGATCTTAAAGGACAGCAACAGCTGTTGTTACGGCACAGCTGAATCACGATGTGCCTGACTGCACATTAAGAGAGAGCGAGAGAGACACAGAGAGAGAGACAGAGAGAGAGGTCACTTATCTGTAATCATTCTCAAATGGACTAATTGCATAAACTGCTCAGTAAGGGGTAATAAAGCATGGTCATGATCCCCTTACAGCAGATGTTGCTGCTGACCATACATGCAGAGGGAGATCAGTACACATTCTTGCATAGCCGGATTTTGTACAATTGTAGACAGTGCTCACAGAATGATGTAATACAGCATCCTACTGATTCACTGACAGGAAGCTTTGCAAAACTTCGTGACCCAAAACGCCAAATCTTGCTACTACCACCTTCCTCGCATCAGCCTCATCTGAAAACATCTTTCTACCAAAGCAACTGTCAAACTTGCCCTCTGTTTCGTTGTGTCTCGTATCGACTACTGCATTTCACTACTTTCTGGTGTCAATGAATCCTCTATATTCACACCCTACGACGCATTCAAAACAATGCCCCATGCCTTGTACTTAAGAAAAAGACTGACCACATCTCCCCTCTCCTGTCGCAACTTCACTGGCTTCCTTATTAAAACGCATGCACTATAAACTCGACACCATTTGTTACAAGTCCCTCAACAATGCAGCCCCTGACTACCTAACCAATCCACTCAATATCTACACACCCTCACGCACCCTCCGCTCTTCCTCTGATCCTCTCACTTTCCGGATTCCACGTACCAAGCTCAGTACCTTTGGCCCACGTGCCTTCTCTGTTTCTGGCCCACTCTCTTGGAACAAAGTTCCACTCTCAGTCCGTCAACTGCCTACTTTCTCTTCTTTTAAGACTGCTCTTAAAACTCACCTTTTTTCTTCTTCTTAATAGTCCTCTCCACGGTCCCTGCTACACCCACTGCAGCCTGTACCTACTCGGTTTGGGAACCCGAGATGTAAATATTTGTACATAACTCTTTTTTTCCATTTTTCCTCTTTTTTGACAGTTTCCGTCAGCCATACAGCACTGTCTTGAAGTGTGGTGTGTGTGTGTGTGTGTGTGTGTGTGTGTGTGTGTGTGTGTGTGTGTGTGGTGTGTGTGTGTGTGTGCGTGTGTGTGTGTGCGCGCGCGTTTGTGTGTGTGTGTGTGTGTGTGTGTGTGTGTGTGTGTGTGTGTGTGTGTGTGTGTGTGTGTGTGTGTGTGTGTGTGCGCGTGCTTAAATTCGTGCGCTTAGAGTTGATTTCATCAAGATGTTGCACTTTATAAATACCAAAATTAATTAGAAATTAATTAACCAATTTAATAATTTAATTAAAGACAGCATCCAACTGATTTGCTGACAAGATGCTTTCTGCAGAGAGGGATCAGTTACCCAGATTTGCAAATATTCTAACAAGGCCAGATTTCGTACATGGGACATGGTGGCAACTTGCTAGTGATCTATTGACATATTATGATGTTACTGCTACCCATACATGCATGACACAATCAATGGCATTACCACAAAGATGATAATGCCTGCTAAAAAAAAAAAAAAAAAAAAAAATTCAAAACAAGGTTTTGGACTTCTGTACATAAATTGCTGCACGATCATGAAGAAAAATGCTGAAGGAGAAGGATCTGAAAATACGGTAACTTATATTTACATTCCTCCAAAATAAACCACCTCTACAATTACAATAGCTTTTCACAAAGTATGATTGAATTACACTTCCTGGGTTAAATGAAGACTGAAAGTTCTCTGATCCCCCCCCCTCCCCCATATACTCCAAAGCCTAGTTGCACTAAATGCTGATCACTGTGGGAAAGAACTGTATTGTGTGCTGCATGTGATGCTTATCATAACTGGGTACAGCTGTGGGGGAAAAACAAAACAAAAAAAAAACATGCTGATGAAGACATGAAATGAACAGTTCATAATGTCAGGAAAAAAAATTATGAGTAGCATGCACTTTTTTTTTTCACTGGATTTCTTTAAATAAATTGGCGCACTGTGTTTCCAAATCTTACGTTACAAGTAGACATATCAGCACACACACACACACACACACACACACACACACACCACACACACACACACACACACACACACACACACACACACACACAACTACTGACAGAACTAATGAAGTCAAACAGTTGATCTAATCCAAAATGGTGTCCAAGATCACCTCATTAAGGACAAATAGTAAAGAGAGGAAAACAATGTAGACTTCAATGTTAGTTTTGACACAATAAAATCGCCTCTTGAGATGACTTATTGTGTTACTCCACTCACAAAATCTCAAATAAATGTATTCTACTTATTCATGAATAATGAAAAATACAGTTGATAATTTTTTTTTCGATTCTAAAGGAAGTGAACACAAGAAAAACAAACAGGAATATTAGTATTGACTAAATTGCTAATACGAGTCTAGTCCCTCAACTATTTCATAAAAGCAGTGGTCTGCCTCAGCTAGTTTTGACCACTCTGGACTGAAATACCGTCTTGAAAGGTTCCAGCTGCTCTTTGCAGGAGGAAGTCTTCATAACAGATTAATTCTGAAGAGCCACTGATTTTTTTTTTTTTAAACATGTTTTATTTCCTACTTTCTCTCTTCTCCATTCTTTCATCAACATGATCTTTCTCTTTGCTGTACATTTCCGGATGCAAATTACCACATATTTTTCGTTATTAATCATATACATGTTTGACAATATTGCAGTAAATAAACGGTGAAACATATTAGAAATGAGTTCTCTTTTTTTCGGTATGAATGGATTTGAGTGAAAGTTCAATGTATGCCGAGGAAAGGTTGTTTTTTTGTTGAATATACACACACATTCAAGATAAAAAGGCTTAAATACAAGTCTTGAATAATGCTATTCTAATCCAGTGGCCCAGCACTCTTGAGCTTGGGTAGAGGGTATTGAGGAGGGTGGCATATTGTGGGTAGGGGGGGGGGAATGGAGGAGGATTGGAGCAGGGATGGGCCTGGATGGACAGGAACAGAGGAGGGGAGAGGGGGCAGTCTGCACATGATCTACAGTATTTGTAGATGATGTTGTTTGAGAGTGTTTTTTTTCTTTTGTTTATTTTTTATTTTGTTGTTGTTGTTGTTGTTGTTGTGTGTGTGTGTGTGTGTGTGTGTGTGTGTGTGTGTGTGTGTGTGTGTGTGTGTGTGTGTGTGTGTTGTTTTGTTTTTTTGTTTTGTTTTTTTTGTTGTTGTTTTGTTGTTGTTGTTGTTGTTTTTTTTGGGGGGTCGCCTTCATCTTTTTTCTCCAGAACTGAACTCTCAAAAGCACTTTTCGAAGCTTTCATTTTTCTTGAAACTCGGCAAAGCGGGCAGGGAGGATGAGGGGGGGGGGAGAAGGGAGGAGTGGATATAGTCACTGAACACCCCACCTCCCACCCCATCCACGCCGACATCCCCTCCCCCCCTCATCTTCCTGTTCCATGCTTCAATATTCTCTCTGGACTGGAAGTCAAAAAAGGACGGCAAAGACTCTAAGTCTAAGCCTACATTTATTACCCTGAACTGCTCACACATTCGCTGGACTGGCAAAACTGTCCTCGTGGTCAGTCAAGCAAATCATCCAGATACATCGGCCGCGTATCCGAGCAGAGAGACTTCTCTGGTATCAAGCAAGAAGGGCGCAGCGACCTACTCTAACTCGGTGCTCTTGCACTTACTAATGCACGCGGAATGTAAAAGACAACTGTGGGAATGACGGTGTGATGTGCGACGTTAGTTAACGAAAGAGTTGGAAACACTTGCTCCCTTGGGAGAAAAAAAAGTAATAACATGTATGTAACTCCCTTACTGAACATTTCTCGTAAACAAGCATGCAAAAGATTGGGCCTGAAACATGCAACGGAGAACTGCTCACAATTTTATCGTCTTTCCGTCTGTTGATTATGTGATTACGAAACGTCCCTCGAAAACGAAGTACCAGTTGTCCCCGAATTGACACATGCATACATCAGTCAATAGCCTAAGAAAGGTGCAGACCCAAATCCACATTGATTCAACATTAGAGCAATCTTTTTATCTTGAAATCTGCCTACAAACGGACAGAAACAAAATGAATTCGCTGACAGATCTGCCAAAAAGGGAGCTAAAACTGAAATGAGTGCACAGTCACTTTGTGTCCCCTTGACTTTACAAGAGTGTCATCAAGTTTTAAAACAAGTGGCTTGGGACTTTTTTAGAAACAACCAGAACATCCCTTATTTGCGGGTTAATGCTCGAAATAGCCATGTTTTCAGCTTTGATCAGGTTGAAGGCATTGAACACCTGCAGGTTCGTGATATGTATCAGTACAGAAACTTTGTTTAAGTATTGTATAGACTGAAACTTGACGCATTCAGAACAAAATATAGTGCAGGAACAAAATGCATATGTGGTAAGGCAAACGTGTCGAGAGCCCACGTTTTATTTGATTGTGTGACTCTTAAGGCATACTTACCATGCTTATTAGGCATGACAGTGACTGATGTTTTTTTCTGATATTGATTTTGCTTTCAAAGTTACCTTTTGTTTAAAATGTAGTCCTGTTAGATATTTACTATAATGTTATAAGTAGTAATTATTCCATATTTTGCGTGCACTTCCACACATCTATGCTTCACACACATTCTCTCTCTCTCTCTCTCTCTCTCTCTCTCTCTCTCTCTCTCTCTCTCTCCTCTCTCTCTCTCTCTCTCTCTCTCTAATATCACACAAGTTTGTGAAAAGACGTGAAAAATGAAAGTACTACTACAAAACTGGTTGTGAAGCCAATAAAGGGGAGCTATAACAGTAAAATAAAATACAAGGTCGATAACTATATATCTAATATATAAATGGCAAATTCTCTGTGTGTGTGTGTGTGTGTGTGTGTGTGTGTGTGTGTGTGTCTGTCTGTCTGTGTACGCTATAGACTCAAAAACGGCTCAACCGATTGTCATGAAATTTGGCAGGTACGTCCGTTGTGACGCGAGGATGGTTTCGGGCTAATCTCTAAAAAAATAAAACCGTTAAAAACCGTTAAAAAGCTGTTATAACGGTTTCAAAGACATCCTTTTTCCTCTGCTTTTCTTCAAATAGTCGTTGTGACATTGCACAGGTACAGGACTACTTCTCTAAAATTAGAACCGTTATTTGGCAGTTAAAAAACGTTATTTATAACAGTTAAAAACCGTTAAAAACACCAAACCCTATAAAAGAAACTGTTTAAAACCCGATCTTCTTTAAATTTAGCAGGTACGTCTGTTGTGACCCGAGGATGGTTTTGGGCTAATCTCTAAAAAAAAAATAAAACCGTTAAAAACCGTTAAAAAACTGTTATAACGGTTTCAAAGACATCTTTTTCCTCTGCTTTTCATCAAATGGCCGTTGTGACATTGCACAGGTACAGGGCTACTTCTCGAAAATTAGAACCGTTATTTGGCAGTTAAGAAACGTTATTTATAACAGTTAAAAACCGTTAAAAATACCAAACCCTATGAAAACTGTTTAAAACCCGATCTTCTGAGGTTGGCGGCCACGAGAGTCCTCGGATCGCCACCAAACTTGACATAAGCCTACAGGAACATCCCGCGGGTAACATAGGGTCATTAGATAGTCTTTATGACCATTAAATTTGACCGTTAAAAACCGTTATTTTCAAAATTTAGGCTGTTCTTGATGAAATTCGGTATACATGTGCAGTTTTAAATGCCGAAAAATGATATACAACTTTTACGAACCGAAATTTGAAATTGACCGTTAAAAAACGTTATTTTTATAAATTTTGAGTATTCTTGAAGAAATTCAATACACATTTGCAGATCCGAAACTTAACATTGACCGTTAAAAACCGTTATTTTCTGAATTTCTAAATTTTCACCGTTCTTGATAACATTCCGTATGCATGTACAGTTTTAAGCGCTGAGCAATGTTATGCAAATTTTATTGACTGTTAAAAACTGTTATTTCTAAATTTACACCGCTATTGATAAAATTCGGTATGCGTATGTCCAGTAACGGTAAGTAATTTTGCAACATGGATGGGACAGGGTAGGGGGATGAAAAGGGAGGAATGAGAGGGGTCAGAAAAATGATTGTACAGTGCAAAGCCTGATACACTATTTTTACATTAGACACAGACCCGTTGAAATAAACTACTTCTGCACAAAGTCTATTCCTACAAAATTAAGTGTAATCAGAAGAATGGGAATGGGAGCAGTGAGTGCTGGCGGAAAATCGAGCGAGAAAAGCATCTCGACGTGCTAGGGAAGATCCAGAGGAAAGGGGCCAGAGGCAGGCGGAAAACAATAGAATGTATGAGAGAGAGAGAGAGAGAGAGAGAGAGAGAGAGAGAGAGAGAGAGAGAGAGAGAGTGAGTGTATTTGTGTGGGGGGAGGGGGTGGGAAGATGTTGGGGGGGGGGGGGAGGGGGGGGGTTGATTGTAAATCAAAACAATTAATACATGTTTGCCGTCACGTGAGTATCGCAAAGAATGTTCATATCCCGGGCAACGCTGGGTGCCCCTGCTAGCAGGGGCACCCGGCGTTGCCCGGGATATGAACATTCTTTGCGATACTCACGTGACGGCAAACATGTATTAATTGTCACAATGACTATTTGAAGAAAAGCAGAGGAAAAAGATGACTTTGAAACCGTTATAACAGCTTTTTAACGGTTTTTAACGGTTTTATTTTTTTAGAGATTAGCCCGAAACCATCCTCGGATCACAACGGACGTACCTGCCAAATTTCATGACAATCGGTTGAGCCGTTTTTGAGTCTATAGCGTACACAGACAGACAGACACACACACACACACACACACACACACACACACACACACACAGAGAATTTGCCATTTATATATTAGATATAGATAGATAGATAGATATATATATATAGATAGATATAGATATAGATAGATAGATAGATAGATAGATAGATAGATAGATAGATACAACTTTCGCTCTCACTCCGACGGCTAAAACAACCATGCGTTATAAACATAATATTATATCATATTCTGCCATTCTGTGGAACTGGCAAACCGTAAACTTTTATCAAATTTTCTGACACTGTCACGATGTCAGCGCAAAAATGCTCACGTAAAACTTACCTAAGAGGCGCAATGTACCTCTGTGTAACTTAAGCGATTAACTTATGTGCTCGCCGCCACTGATTGCACCCCACAGGTTGAAACACCTCCACTAGGCCTATCAGATGGACGACTGGAGAGCAAGCCAAATGCACGTTTCACATCGTGCACGGCAGAAACGGAAGACGAGCCAACGCCGCAGTTTCAGTACGTTTAGCCAACCCACATGAAATGTGCATACGGGGTCGTCGCGCACGCGCACTGGCATTGCATTTCTGACACATGGCTAGGTGAACAAGGAAAACGGTTAGTAGTATGTGATCCTAAAGGAACAGTGATGATCCTTTAAAAAATATTTAAAAAAAAAACAAAACAAAACAAAGAAACAAACAAACAAAAAACAGTTTGGTCGTCAGGAAGGAAAAACAGTACGACATCTGCCGCGTCTGTTGTTTTTTTGTTTTTTTTTTTTTTTTTAGCCTCTTTTATGATTTTATCAGCCTCACCGTTGTCACCGTACCCCCTCCATACACAGTGTGTGTGTGTGTTGTGTGTGTGTGTGTGTGTGTGTGTGTGTGTGTGTGTGTGTGTGTGTGTGGGAGGGGGGGGGGGCGTGGGTGCGTGTGGGTTAGTTCTTTAATTTAATGTCTATTCACTATAAGTGTTATTAGACGAGAAAAAAAAACAACAACATATGATTGTGTGTGTGCGTGTACGCGCGCGCGCGCGCGCGCGCGCGCGCGCGCGTGTGTGTGTGTGTGTGTGTGTGTGTGTGTGTGTGTGTGTGTGTGTGTGTGTTGTGTGTGTGTGTGTGTGTGTGTGTGTGTGTGTGTGTGTGTATGAGTGTGCATGCGTGTGTGTGTGTGTGTGTGTGTGTGTGTGTGTGTGTGTGTGTGTGTGTGTGTGTGTGTGTGTTGTGTGTGTGTGTTGTTGTGTGTGTGTGTGTGTGGTGTGTTGTGTGTGTGTGTGTGTGTGTGTGTGTGTGTGCCTGTGTGTGTGTGGGGAGGGGGGGGTGTAAGAGAGAGAGAGGACTGTGTTAGGGACAAGAGGGGAAGGTTGGGATGGGTGGTAAGATAGGTAGATATTTACTTATCTAGCCTTTAATGTATGTTGATCGGGGGAATTAAAGTATATCAAATGAAACAAGTTTAGTAGAATTGGAGCATAATGCAGGGGGATGGGTGGGGGAGGAGAAAGTTTGCGGGTGGGGATGGGGGTCATCAGGGTGGAAAGGAGGACGGAATAGAGGAAGGGAGTGGGAGGGTGGGGGTGGGGGGGATAACCATATATATCATATAATCGTGACTCTTTTATATTAATGTCGTACAACACAACAATTTTAGTTTAAAATATATCAGAGATAGATACCAAGTGGACCGGAATTAAAAATTTCAGAGAACACGCAAAGTAATGAGTGATTATTTAAAATATTTTCAGTGGATACTGGTGCACTGGCTGACAACTGATCTGCTAACTTTATCTTAGGAACAAAGTGCCTAACTCCTGGGCAGTGAAGAAGTAGGTGGTTTACAGTTATTTGTTTGCCACATATGCAATGTGTATTTTTAGAGTACTTTGTTCTAAAAGCATTTAATCGGAACCTATACATCAAACTAGTAACATGTCTGGAATGCATTACAGATAAATTGTTTAAAAAGGATTTCGGATTGCTGCATTCTTTACTTGTACACAGTGCTGGTAATACTGACTATTTGTTTTCTTGTGCAGTTCAGCAACCTGATTTTGAGACACTTTTTCTATGCGCTGGTTAAATTCATGCAGATCTAGACGAATGTCGAGATGCTGTGACCCTTCTTTATTTTTTGCTGCCCTTTTAGCCGTATGATCTGCCCACTCGTTTGGGGTGATTCCGGAGTGAGAAGGAATCCAGCAAAAGGTAATACTGGTACCCTTTAGAGACAACTCATGAATAATATGTTTTATTTCAATAGTCATTTCTAGTCGTTTTTTTATGCCTCGGGATTTAATGGCTTGTAAAACAGACTTTGAGTCCACACAGAATAAGATTTTGCATGTATCCGTCGAAAGATCTACAATGTAATTTAATGCCATAAGTATGGCTACAAGTTCAGCAGTAAAAATGGAATAATGTTTACCAATGTAGTATCGTTTTTCTGTTTTTAATGAGGGTATTACAAAAGCTGCACCAGTATTTCCATCATCATGTGTGTGTGTGTGTGTGTGTGTGTGTGCGCGCGCGCGCGCGCGCGTGTGTGTGCGCGCAGGGCTAGACAAGGGAAAGACTTGGATCAGTGGCCCCCCCTCCCCCTCCCCCGCCACTCAAAGTTGCAGTTTTCAGCTTGCTGCACCCCGCCTCCCCTCCCCCCCCCCCCCCCCCCCCCCTTTCTTCACAGGGAGAGAACTCTCGGACCTCTTTGGACCCCAACCGCACTCTCCACCAACGTGTGTGGGGGGAAAGGGGGGGGGGGGGCGGGGCGTGGATGTGTGTGTGTGTGTGTGTGTGTGTGTGTGTGTGTGTGCGCGCGCGCGCGCCCGCGCGCGTGTGTGTGTGCGCGCAGGGCTAGACAAGGGAAAGACTTGGATCAGTGGACCCACCCCACCCCACCCCACCGCCTCCCTCCCTCGCCGCTCAAAGTTGCAGTTTTCAGCTTGCTGCCCCCCCCCCTCCCCCCCCCTCCCACAGGGAGAGAACTCTCGGACCTCTTTGGACCCCACCCCCACTCTCCACCAACGTGTGTGTGTGTGTGTGTGTGTGTGTGTGTGTGTGTGTGTGTGTGTGTGTGTGTGTGTATGCTTCTGCCGTTGTTGTTGGGAACTAGATGACTTATGAGGCAGTGATTCGTTTCCAAATAACAGATGATTTACCTGGGTCGTGGGAGAATCAATTTCTGTTTGAAGTGTCAGTCTTACTTCTTGAAGAGCTGAGCGTAGAGAACCCCTATAGGGCTTGGGTTACTGCCACAAATTCTGCCCTTGGGACAGTCTTCAAGGGAATACTAATGACGGGCTCACAGCTATCCTCAGTTGGTGAATCATTGGAGAGGGAAGTGAGCCCACTGTTGCTGGAGAGGTTGTCGGGGTTATTGTTTTGAGGAGCATAGCAGGAACGAGTGGTACAATGTGGAGGGATGTTTTGGGTGACACATGCACTATTTTTACTTTGGGAAGAATCAGTTGGGAGGGGGGAGGGGATGACTTCATCAGCGTCTTGGTGTTGTCTAGAGGAGGCCACTGTAGATAACCCAGCTTTCTTCTCCACTGTGGTGTGGTACTGCTGATGGGAAGAGGAGAAAGAAGCAGGCAGGCTGGGTGGCGGCCATTTTGATCGTGCGCAAATATGAGAAGATAAGTGGTTTCTCGTTCTTCGTTTTCACTGTCCTACATGTTATTTGTTTTTGCCTGAAGAAGAACCAAGAGGTCGAAATGCATGGTGTCTTGTCCTGTACTTTGTCTACGTTCTTGGCGGTAACTACAACCCCCTCTATTTCTAAATTTTGCTTCATTTTCCGTCCTCAGTCACTCCGTTTTGAAACTGGACGCTGTGGTTGAGAGAGGAGCATGTGCAGATGGGGAGGGAAGTGAGAACACGGCAGCACTGGAGTTGGGAGTGGAGGGAGGTTGATAAGGAGAGTGCACATCTGCTTTTCTCTATCCACACACTGCAATCTCCCCCGCGGTGATGATCTCCCCTGCTGCTACATTAGTGTGTACGGTGAACGTGTCGGTTGTAACGACAATGCAGCGGTTGTCATCATCCTCGGCCGGTCAGGCATCGCTGCTGGTCAGAATGGCCATTGCAGTGGAGTGGTCTTGCTGACATATGTCTGTCACTGACTGGAGTTCAGGGCAGACAGTGCTTGTGGCCATTGTGTGTACAATGGCACGCAACGTTTTGAACTCACTGCCCATCCAGTCATTACATGCCTTTCCTTGAATAAGGATATTATGTGTTGTAAAACAGACATGTACATTAAGCAGTTTTACAGACCAGCCCCATATCTCTTAAGTAGACTGGAACAAATTTGATGGAATGGGACATGCGAAATCCAGAGCAGAACACTTTGCACTTTAAGGTCTGTGCTGAGGCCCATAGTTAGTCCATGTTGTAGTTAGGCCCTTTGGCGCATATTTACCTACACACCTGCGGTAAAGGACATACCTCCAAGTGTTTTTGCCGAGACACAAATGTTTTCTGTGTTAGGTCTATTTTGTGTTAAAATTTTCAAGGGCATCGCCTAGTGAAAATATGCTGTCGTGGGCCATGGAGCGTGTAGCAGAATGTCGACCTGTACTCCACCTATGTTGATCTGACCAAAGCTTTTGACACTGTCAGTAGGGAGGGGCTTTGGAGAATTATGGCGAAGTACGGATGCCCAAGAAAGTTCATTGCCATCGTACGCCAACTTCACGACGGCATGCTGGCCAGAGTCCAAGACAACGGCGAGACATCTAAACCGTTCCCAGTCTCAAACGGAGTGAAGCAGGGTTGTGTTCTTGCTCCCACTCTGTTCAGCCTCATTGTTCTCGGCTATGTTGACTGACGCTTTCAATAATGCAGAGATAGGCATCGTCATCAAGTACCGTACAGATGGATCAGTCTTCAATCTCAGGAGACTTCAAGCGAAAACCAAGGTCTCGACAGACACTGTCAATGACTTTCTTTTCACGGACTGTGCCCTCAACGCTGTCTCAGAAGCCACAATGCAACACAGTGTTGACAAGTTCTCTGCTGCTTGCAACAACTTCGGCTTGACAATCAATACGAAAAAGACTGAAGTGATGCACCAGCCAGCCCCAGGAAAGCCATACGTTGAGCCAGTCATCACCATCACTGGACAGCAACTGAATGCAGTGGATAAGTTCACCTACCTAGGCAGCACTCTGTCCAGAAACGTTGTCATCGACGATGAGGTGAATGCCCGGCTCGCCAAAGCTAGTGTTGCTTTTGGCAGACTCCACAAGAACGTATGGAACAGGAGAGGCATCACCCTAGAGACCAAGATCAAGGTGTATCGGGCCATAGTTCTCACCACACTGCTCTATGGCTGTGAAACATGGACGGTTTACCAGCGTCACGCCAGGAAACTGAACCATTTCCACACCACCTGCCTCAGAAGACTCTTGGGCATTAAGTGGCAAGATAAGATTCCGGACACTGAAGTCCTCACTTGTGCTGGCCTGCCTAGCATCTTCACCATCCTGATGCAGTTACAGCTTCGCTGGGCAGGTCATGTAGTTTGCATGCCAGACCATCGGCTGCCAAAGAAACTATTGTTTGGCGAACTACAAGAAGGAAAACGCTCTCATGGAGGCCAGAAGAAACGTTTCAAAGACAACCTCAAACCTTCCCTGAAGGCCTTCAACATCAGCCACACAACATGGGAGCAGACTGCCCAGGACAGAGACGGGTGGCGATCAGTTGTCCACAAAGGTGCAGAAACCTGTGAAAGTAACAGAATTGCTACAGTTGAGTTGCGCAGGATGATCAGGAAGACCAGCGCTAACGGATCTCCAACTGCCGCCACCATCCCCTGTCCGTACTGTGATAGGTCTTTCTGGGCGCAGATCGGCCTGACCAGCCATCTACCCACTCACCCCCGATCCCAGGATGACTAGATGGTCTTCGTCCTCTCGACGGACAAACACACAGCTGGTCCCCATGGCTGTAGGTCCTGGTGCCGCAATGCATGAGAGCAATTAGAAAGCTTCGGCCATGCCAGTTCCAAAGCTAGGTTCTGTAAGTAGCCACAGCTGCCGTGTTAAACGCCAGCCTCTGCCCATGTGTTGAGCACATGATGTTTGGCAGATGTTCTTGGTGATTAACAAAGAGGGAAGAAAGTCAGCTGAAGAGTCACAACACACAGACGTTGACGTGCTGATTAGCCAGCTTTCCTAGCTGCCCCAGGACTCGCGTACTCGCCCAGGACACACAAGCACTAATCAGAGGCACTTGCACACACCCTTTGTCCACAGGTGAGACAGGTCCCGATGGGAGGAGGTGGGGTTGATGGTTGCAGATGTGAAAAGTGGCTAAATGAAGATCATAAGATACCAGGAACGTCACAGCCTCTGTGTTGAATCTGGTACTGATTACCGGGCTGAGATGACCGGATGGAGTCCACAGTTGAGCTAAGTGGTCAGCTCAAGAACACTTACACTGGGCTTGGGGCACAGCGTGGCGTCAAGACTTAGCAACCACCTTGTGTGAACTCGGATTTAAGATATGACGCCCGCAGTAAGAGGAGTGCTGAAGTACCACAGGAATTACAAAGTCATTACTATAATGACGGAAGAATTGTAGAATTGTTAGCCTGCACTTGTTTTCCCACTACTTAATTGTTCCGTACCACAGGAATTTGTGTGGTTTGCATCAACAAAAAAAAGTATAACTTCTTTGTTGACTTGAGATCACTGAAAAACACACACGTCTTCAGGCGTGAGAATCAGCTGACACATTGTCACCAAAAAATTAGCTGACACACTGTCACCAAAATATCAGCTGACACACTGTCACCAAAAATCAGCTGACACACTGTCACCAAGAAGTCAGCGTTAAATTACATCTGAAAAAGCAAACTAAACGCAGAGCCGATCATTTGCATCTGTACATGGCGACGTCCCGGGTCCAGTGACATTGCGTGCAAGACCTGTCAAAAACCAGGCCACAGTTGTGAGGACTTGCAGTGTGATTTTTGTTTCAGATGGAACAAGGAAGGAGAACGAGGATGGACGTGGGGTGAGAGGACAGCGTGACAGGGAGAACTGCAGCGAAAAGGGGACGTGAGGAAGTGGAACAACAAAGACAGGAGAAACATTCAGGTGGAAAACAAGACACCTGAAAGCAAAACAAAAGACGTCTTAATTCAAGGCAGACAACAATCCACTCCTTGATGCAGTTCACTGGGTTCACACTTCATCGGTAGGAGATGCCCAAACGTTAGAGGAACATGAATGGCCCGGAGGCAGCGGGTACCAAGCAGTCAAACCGTGATGCTGATTGGTACAACTACTCCTCTACCTCCTGACTCCGACTACAAGGAGGGGGAGATACTTGACTGATTGAACCTCTCTCTGCAAGCGTCCCGTTGACGATGAGGATCTGATTCACTCGCTATGATTCAGAATTGCGATTTTTTTTTTCTTTTTGATTTTCAAATAATATGGTGGCATGATATTCAAGACAGATACTCCCAACAACAAAGCTGCACCTCCTGTGGCTGTCCTACACGTGGCAGCTACTGAATCTGTGGGGCAATGAGGCCCCGGAAGGCGAGAATGTGGAGAAGAGACATTACAACTCTCCTTCACCTTAAAAAGTCCCCTGAGCTGGTCAGGCAAGCAGGTATGCCGAAAAACCAACCCAAAGGTACATCTTCCAGCAGACAGATAAGTTCAAGAACATGTGGATGCAGTCCCGCTCCAAACACTTGCACATGCTTGACTATGTTTTTGTTCACCAGAAGGACAGATGTGATGTCCCCTTTTCACGCTGCATGAGGGAGCTGACTGCTGGTCTGATCACCGCCTGACCAGGAGCAAGATAAACATCCAGCTTGCCCTGAAGAACAAATCGGCCAGAGACAAGCCCCCAAGAAGGCTGAGCTTTGCTCGCCTGTGTACCAGCAGAGACACTCTGCAAGAAAGGATCCAGGAATGTCTGTAGAACATCGACCTCACTCGAGAAGACAAAATAATCCCTGTACAACGCTGCAACTTATGCTCTAGGCTTTGTTGAACACAAACAGAGAGACTAGTTTGATGAAAATGACCCGGAGATCAACACGTTTATAGACATGCTCCAAAAGACCCACAAGATCACCTCAACGACAAGACCTGTGAGAAGAAGAAACAGAAATACCGGCAAGCCAATCAACTCATCCAACAGAAGCTTCAGCTGATGAAGAACGATTGGTGGGAAAGGCAGCTGAAAGTCTGCAAGCTGCGGCTGACATCAACGACAGGAAGACATTTCCTGAGTGCCTTCGCACCACCTATGGACCCCAGACTACTGAGTCAGCACCCATTCGTGCTTCTGACCAGACCACACTGCTAACAGATAGGACTGGCATCCTTGCTTACTGGGTTTGGTATTTCAATGTTCTCTTGAACAGAGAGTCGTATATATCTGAAGAAGCAATCGCAGCGTTCCCCCAACTGCCAGTGAAGGAATCTCTCTGGCAGGCCCACCCTTCAGTGCAGATAGCACGTGCAGGAGCAGATGGAATTCCAGCTGACATCTACAAGACTGGAGGCGAGGTACTCCTGAAAAAGCTGACTAACCTCTTTCAGTCCATATGGGAAAAGGGAGAAGTGCCCCAATCCTTCAAAGACGTCTCTATTGTACACATTTACGAGAGGAAGGGTGATAGAGCGTGCTGTGACAATCATCGTGGGATTTCCCTCTTGTGTATCGCAGGGAAGATTTTGCCAGGGTCATCTTGTGCAGAGTCATCACCCACATAGCAGACTCCATCGTCCCTGTGATTCAGCTCCCACCTTCTTTTCCATTCTGTTTGCTGCAATGCTGATTGATGCATTCCGGGACTGTGACAAGGGGGTATACATCCAGTTTCGTTCAGATGGCAAACTCTTTAACCTTCGACGACTTCAGGCCAAGACTAAAGTATTTGATGCCCTTATGAGATAGTTCCTCTTTGCTGATAACTGTGCGCTAGCCGCACACTCCCATGAAGACATTCAGTGCATCACAGATCGCTTTGCAAGGGCCTGTCAACGCTTTGGACTTACAATTAGTCTTGGTAAGACCGAGGCCATGTTCCAGCCTTCACCGTTAAGAACTGGCAGTGCTCCACCACCGCCTGTCGTCATCAACAACACAGAAATCAAAACTATAGACAAGTTCTGCTATTTGGGCAGCACTGTAAGCAGCAACGGATCTCTGGTTGCAGAAGCGATGTTGAGCGTCTTAATGACCAGCACTGCCTTTGCCAGATTCTCAAAGAGTCTGTGGCAAGACTATGGCATCAAATTGCGCACAAAGGTTGCCCCATATAGAGCTCTGATTCTGAACGCTTTCCTCTGCTGTTGTGAGACTTGGACCACGTACCGCCGAAACATCTAACAATTCAAACAGTTCCATCAACGACGCTTGCGCAAGATCTACAGCATCAAATAGCAAGAGAGTGTCCAACCTGCAGGTCCAGAAGGTGTGGCCTACCCAGCATCGGGTGTATACTCATCAAAACCCAGCTCTGATGGACAGGACGTGTTGTCCGTATGGAGGACAGCAGTATTCCAAAGATGCTGCTCTATGGACAACTGAAGGAAAGACAATGTGACCAAGGAAGGCCTCTCAAGCGATATAAATTCACCTAGAAAGCCAGCCTCAGAAGCTGCAACATCCACACTGCTTCTTGGGAAGAAATCGCCCAACACAGAACTCGGTGGAGGCGACTGTGTACCCAGGGCACAAAGACATTCGAGCACAACAGAGCAGCCGCCATCCAGGAAAAGAGGAATCGGAGAAAACGGGGCCCATTGGACTCCATTCCATGCAGTGTCTGTGGACGACTGTGTGCCTCAGGAACTGGTCTTTATTCCCACATAAGGACCCACGTCAGCAGATGACCTGCCTGCCTACTCATCCGTCCGGCACGACGGGAGAATCCATCGGTGTGTGTGTGTGTGTGTGTGTGTGTGTGTGTGTGTGTGTGTGTGTGTGTGTGTGTGTGTGTGTGTGTGTGCGTGCGTGCGTGCGTGCGTGTGTGGGGGGGGGGGTGTGCGTGCGTGCACAAGACAGGTCTTAAGCATTTACCTCTCCCCCTTCCTACGCCAGGCATTTTGTTATAACAAAAGAAACCAGAAAATAAAGTTAGAAACAAATGCGCGCGCGAGCGCGCACCTGTGTGTGTGTGTGTGTGTGTGTGTGTGTGTGTGTGTGTGTGTGTGTGTGTGTGTGTGTGTGTGTAGGCCTCGTTTTCATCCAACAGCCACTTTGCGCCGAATATGAGAAGATAACTGGTTTCTCGTTCTTCGTTTTCACTGTCCTAACTGTTGTTTGTTTTTGTCTGAAGAAGACCGAGAGGTCGAAATGTATTGTGTTTTCTCCTGTAACCTGTTTGCCTCTATCTGTATCTGTGGCAGTAACTAACCCTTTTCTTTCTAAATGTTGCTTCATTTTCCACCCTCAGTCACTTCATTTTGAAACCAATAGTGATTTAGAGCAATATCCTAATTGTGGTGTGTGGCCACTCGAACAAATGTAGACTGGTTCGCTGCAAGAAATCACAACGGATGGAACATGCGTTAAGAAGGAGAAGGCGATTTTATTTACACAAAATGTCATATCAAAATATCAAAATAAAAGCACAAAAGCATTTAAGCAGCAGCAGCAGCAGCAGCAACAACAACAACAACAACAACACACACCCACAAAAAAAAAATTTAAAAAAAAAAAAAAAAAAAACGAAATAAAGAAGAAAAAAAGGTTTCGGATTAACAACACTTCATAGATATAGGTATACTAATTTATTTGTTTTTCTTGCCATGTCATAATTCCTGATGACGGTCTGTGACCGAAACGTTGTAGATTTTTTTTTCTATTTTAAAATCTTCTGAGAATCCCCAAAGACATTCAACAAGAACAAACATCAGCTGGGCCAAAGAAAATCGCAATCGGTCTCTTTCCTTTGACCACGGACTAATTGCCGTGCCAACTCACGTGACAAAGACAAAGAGTCGAGATTGTGTATTATACTGGCGAGCAGGATAGGGGAATAAAAATGAATGAATTCAATTCAGACAATACGGTGGTAGAAAGTATCCGCTTTATGTAACTACCATTGTTGACATATTTGAGAGAGAGTGAGGGGGGGGGGGGGGGAGAGAGAGAGAGAGAGAGAGAGGAGAGAGAGAGAGAGAGAGAGAGAGAGAGGTGTGTGTGTGTGTGTGTGTAACACAAAATGAAAAACTGAAAATAATGAAGTCTTTTGTTTCATCTATGTTGTTTTCTTTGTACAAGCAACACATTATCAGAGTGAATGTGTCAGCACACCACACATTAGAACAATGTAAACCCAGACACTTTTTTATCAAACGCCAAAACACTAAAATCAGCAAATGTCCATTTATAGAACATACAGACTATGCACGGTGTGTATGACACTGGTTGGGGGAAAAAATCACCTTGTAGCGGAAATTGTTTTTGTTTTTGTTTTCCGCTTTTTGTTTTGTTTTGTTTTGTTTTTGTTTGTTTGGTGTTTTTTTTATTTTTTTTTTTTTTTGCAGATGAAGAGGACAGTGTGAAGCACCAAAAAATGAAGAGGTGGATTTCGGCCTTAGGGAAAAAAAAAAGAAGAAAAAAAAAAGAAAAAAAAAGAAGAAGAAAATCACCGCCTTAGGTGCTCCATTGATCCGATAACTGATGCCACACAAAAAAAACTATTATTATTATTATCATTATCATTATTGTCATTATCATCATTATGATGATGATGATGATGATGATGATTGTATTATCATTATTATTATTGTTGTTGCTGTTGTTATCGTTGTTGATGAAATTGTTGTTTTTTACTTGGACTGGGGGAATGGATGTTAACTGATTAGGTAATTCTGTTAGCGGGGTGTTCCCAGAGTTTGTGGTGTATGTGATGTAAGCATGTCTTTTGTTGTTTCGGTAGGGTTTTATTCATCTGTTTGTTTGGTTTGTGTATGTTTGCTTCTCTCAAGCTTTTCTTTTGTAAACGCAATTTAAAAAAGTGAATCTGTACTGGAAAAAAAAAAGTATCCGCTTCGTAGGAAGGCCATTGCTGGAACAGCAGCGTGCAAGGATAGACGTGGCTAGTCGCTTTTTGTGTAGCATGCTTACAGTTCTTCCTATTATATATGATTGTACATCACCGTTGGTATCATTGTCAGAGAGAGAGAGAGAGAGAGAGGAGAGACAGACAGACAGACAGACAGACAGACAGACAGACAGACAAACAGACAGACAGACAGAGAGGGGGAGAGAGAGAGAGAGAGAGAGAGAGAGAGAGGAGAGAGAGAGAGAGAGAGAGAGACGCTTTGACGCTTTGACGCTTTGATGATTTATTGCCTTCAGCTATAGGGGCCATTAAGGCAAGGGGGGTATACATACTTCTGGACACATTGCATCATGAAAGTATAAAGAAAATACACACTGTATCATTAAAGTAAAAGGAAACTAAATGATGACATAAACAAAAACATCATAACGTAAAGGATTAAAGGATCGCTCACATTGTCAGGATGGTACAGATATTTATATCAAACTACTCACACGTAAACGATCAAATCTGATTAAAGGACTTCCGTACAGAACGTCCTTTCCTACGCTACCGTTCCCGTCCCTTTAGTTCCAAAACCCAGTTCCCAATCCCTTCTCTCACCTTGCACGAACAAACATAAACAGTAAACGCAAGCTCACATTTTTCCATCCCTCCTCCCAACCTCACCCTCTAATCCGACAGATCCCCGACCGCCCGATCGCCCCTCCCCCCCCCCCCCCCCCCCCTTCCCCTTCCACACCCCACCTTTCCCTTCTCCATTCCCGACCTTGCTGTTCCAAACGCACGCAAGCTCATGTGCGCAAGCGCAAGCGCAAGCGCGCAGCGCGCGCGCGCCACACACACACACACACACACACACACACACACACACACACACACACACACACACTGAGACTACATGGCCATCCACTAATTAAAAAAGAACATACTAAGACAAAACAAGGAACATTAGATTACAATACTGTTGTCATTAAGTTCTAGCTTCTTTTTTCTCGTCTTGGTAGCATCAGTTAAATACTTAGCAAGACCAATGATAGTTGCATCATTATCTGTTGCCAAAAGATTAATTAAACCACTTACTGTAGGCTCGACATGAGTCATATTGAAAAAAGAATATTTTCGGCGAATATCTGACAAGAAGCAACAATGAAAAAGAAAGTGCACTTCATCCTCCTTATTGTGACCGCACATTGGGCAGTCAACACTTCGTTCGTTGATCATAAACCAGTGTTTTGCAGCGCCTAGACCATGCACTCTTAATCTAAACTTTACCAGATCTTCCCTCATCTTTTTATTCGTTATCAAAGTTAGATACCTCTCAGCTTCAAACGTAATTTTAAAAGAACGGTACCACTCATATTTATCATTATCTTCAATTTCTGAGTGCCAATTTTGTTTGTAACATGAAACAATTCTTTCCTTAAATTCTGATATAAACCCCTCCTCCGAGCCAACACCTTGACACAACCATACTACACCAAAACCATTTTCTGTTAGAGTGTTCCTAACTTTTGATGCCCAATTGTATTTGCCTGCTTCTAATTGTAATAACAACATATCATAGGCTTGCCTACATATTCTATTAGTTGGTAGTTTTACCAGCCGCAGCCAGTATTTAACACATTTTACAGCAGTTCGAACGAGCAAAGGATATCTTCATGTTTCTCCGTAACTCATTTTATTTGAAGAGTGTAGTGGTATACCCAGGAATCGTTTAATGGCAAAAGTATGTACTTTTTCTATTAACCCTGTATCTTCTAACCCCCATACTTCTGCTGCGTAAGTCAATATGGGCTCAATCTGAGTATCAAAAAGCTTCCAGAATAGGGAAGGATCAATTGTATGTAGTTTCTTTAGTGATTTTAGAATTTCAATAACGCCCAATTTACCTTTTCTACTCATGTCTAGAAGGGCAGCATTCATACTTAACTTTGTTGTAAATATCAAGCCTAAGTATTTGTATGTGTTTGTTACTCTTATATCTTCGTTTCCATATGTCCATTTTTCTCTTATTCCAAGATAACCACCTTTACGGAAAACCATAATATTAGTCTTATCTAGATTCACTTCTAGACGTAATCTGTCAGCCTCTTTTTTCAGATTGTTCAGCTGATTCTGTAGACCTATAACAGTATCTGAGAGCAAAATAACGTCGTCTGCAAAAAGCAATAAGAATAATTCTGAAGTTCCTGGTACCATCTGGATTCCGTGCTTTCCTTCCCTGATTAATTCTACGGCTAATTCATTGACAAAAAAGGAGAACATAATTGAGCTGAGTACACATCCTTGTTTTACTCCTCTCGGACAATCAAAAAAATCAGAGTATGAATGCTTATCTCTTACACATGCAATGACTGAGTCATAAACTCCCCGAAGTGCTTTATACATTTTTCCATCAACGCCACTTCTCCTTAACACATGCCATAAGACATTTCTGTCAACAGAATCAAATGCTTTCCTAAAGTCGACGAAAGCTACATAGAGCTTAGAATGTTTTGCTAAATATTTTTCAACGACCGAGTGTAAAGTAAAAATGTGATCAATTGTACTATATCCTGCTCTAAACCCACCTTGTTCCTCAGCTAATTTTCCTTCATCTTCTGCCCATCGTGAAAGTCGCTTATTCAGAATAAATGTGTACACTTTGCTCACGATACTTGTTAATGCCACACCACGGTAATTATCTGGTAGATTAGCATCCCCTTTCTTGTAAATTGGAATAATAATGGATTTACACCAGTCTTTTGGAAAAATGCCCTGTTCAAATATCTTATTGAAAAGCACTACGAGAAATTTAATTACCGTTTCATTGGCATGTTTAAGCATTTCACCAAGTATCATATCAGTACCAGAACTTTTACCGGCTTTAAGTTTATTTATACTAGATACAACTTCTTCCTGAGAAATAGGGTCGTTAAAAAGTGGCTCGTCTGAACTGTCCATTAGTTCTGCTGCTAAGATTTCCTCTTGATCCAGCCCAGGTGTCATCATATTAAATATCCTGTGGAAATGTTCGTACCACTGGTCCATAGAAATATCATTGCGCACTACATTTTTTCTGTTCACAGATCTGATTATTCTCCAGAATACCTTGGGGTCGTTGGTTGACTGTTTTAATTTAATTATCCTTTCACTGTCAAATTCTTTTTTCTTGCAGAATAAAAGTTCTTTATATAGTCTCCTTTCATCCACATACTTATCTCTGTGCTGCTCATTACTCTTTTTTGACCTTTGGAATAGTTTAAGGTAACGTCGGACCGTTCTTTTCTTTTGGGCGCATTGTTTATCATACCATTCATTTACGTTTTTCTTCTTATTGCCTACAGTTCGAATCATGGAGGCAGCAGCTCCATACAATGTTTTAACAAATATATCTAGAGAAGTGTTGACATCGATTGAGAGAGCTTGAACAGCTTCTTGGATATGGCTGTGGAACACATGTGAATTTAACTCATGTGTGTACTCTAACAAATAATCTTCAGACCACACGATACAATTTTCCTCATTCTCTACAGTTCTAAAATTGTCTATACAATCAAGACCACATTTCCAAGTAAACTCGACTGGCAAATGCCAAGAATCCACACGGTCTCCAATATGTAAATGACAATTACTTGAAAACAGCCCTTTAGTGATTATAAAATAATCAATAACACTAGCACCATGTGGTGAAACATATGTAAACTGACCATCAAAATCACCAACACATGCACCGTTCACAATAATACAGTCCAACATAAAACACAAATTCAGCAAAGACTCACCAAAGTTATTGATCAACAAATCTTTTGACTGTCGGTTATAAATATCAACATCATTATCATCGACATCATCAGTAGGAGAACAGGTAAGTACTTCATTCCAGTTAGGTTGCTTCCACCCTGTCCTCGCATTTAGATCCCCACAGATCACAAGATATAACTCTTCCTCATTCATAATGTTCAGGATAGCTTCTTCTAGTAAAACAATTCCATCTTTTTGCATTTTGTTACTGTATAAAGGACTGTTCTCCGGAGCAACGTATGTTGCAATAATAAGCACATCCTTATCGACCTTAAAAACACACTTATCTAATTTCACAACCACAGTATTTTCACAATCAATCTTTATATGTGTTATATAGTGTTGGTAGCATCTGCGTACTAAAAACAGTAACCCACCAGAATTTCTTCCTTGTTTTGATAACTTTTTTGCAGGTACATAATATTTCAAAAAGTTAATGAAGATTCCAGAATAGTCAAAAGTGTTATCCACAAAAGTTTCTGTCAAGCAAACGAAATCAAATAGTTCAATGTATTTTATGAAAGAGATATCGGTCAGTTTCGTGTACAAGTTTTCAATATTGAAAGTCAGGAATTTCAAATCACATGGATGGCCAAGCCTGTCCTATTGTTTTTTAACGTTCCTGTCTGAACGACGAGGAAGTGGGCACCTGCCTGGGGTCTTGTTCACAGGCGTGCTATCCGAGGTGTTTCCTGGCCTTGATTGCGTGCGTTGAAAAAACTCCCGCACGCCCGACTGCCGTGACCCGCTGCAATCACGACTTGCACGTGATGACCTTGGGCTGCCGGCCTGCCGAGATGGCGACGGACGAGTAGGGGAATCCCCGGCGTTGGCTGTGCCGCACGGTACACTGTCACCTCTGACCTGTTTGTTTACAGTGTCACGCAGGGGGGCAGCCGCTGTTGTTGATGACCGCGTAGAGTCAGAATCCAACACCTCCGCATACGTTCTTGGGTCAGGTCGTCTGGGCTGCACTACTAACTGCCCCTTTCTGAAGAAAGCCACCTTACCCTCTTTCTTGGCCTCGGCGACAATACTGGCTTGCTGGTGGGTGAGGTCATTGGCTACAGTTACTCCCTTGTCCTTCAGTCTGGCACGGAATTCCTTGTTTGTCATAACTGACATTTTGTCCTTCCACCTGCTGAATTTGACAATCACAGGCCGGGGTCCACCATTTCTGCTCTGGCCTACACGATGGGCCCGAGCAATGTCGTCCGTTGTCCACGTCTTGTCCGTCTCCACGCTGTTCAGGATGTCCGTCACTGCTCTGGCACAGGAGTCGAAGGTCTCCCTCCCATCTGCTGCAGGCACCCCAAACATACGGAGGTTGTCTCGTCTGGAGAACCCCTCCAGTCTGTCCACCTCCTCCCTCAGTCGTGTTAGTTGCTTGGTGGTCTCGCTGGTTGTTTTTGTGAGTAGTTGCATTTCTTTTTTGCTGCTTTCTCTCTCTGCATACAGCTCATTGATATCAGCCGTGATATCTTGAAGTAAAGAGAAGCACTTGTTACTGTCACTTTCCAGTTTACCACAGCGTTTATCTATTTTGTCACATTTCATTTTGACAAGACCAATATCTTTTTTGATTGCACTAAGGTCTTGTCTCATGAGCTCCATGCGAGCTTCTAATGACTCGAACCTGTTCTCCTGTCGCTGGATGGCGTCTAGAATATGCTGTGCAGTATCCGCTGGCAGGCGAGAGTCACTGGAAACGTGTAGAGGGGTACAGACGGAACTGCTTTTGTCAGCGTCTGTCCGCGCACTGTCTTGTTTGTTGTGGTCAGGTCCAGGATTCAACTCCACGTCCCCACAACACAGGAGATACGCCGCCACAAAAACAAAAACAAGTATGTCCACTTTGTTCCTTGTCGTAATCACCCGTGTCTTCATCTTCTTTACAAAGGCGACTCGCTTCGCCATGAAGCACAGGTACGTAGAGAGGAAAAGTCCGCATGCCACTTGAAATTGCACGCTGTGAATCGGCATGTTCAATACTTCACTTAATTTTCACATCTGCATAATCAGCACACACTTTTCTAATTATGTGTAACTCAAATATTCCTGTAGGGCGAGTTCATTAACTGTAATTAGCGAAAAACGCACATAATTGTTACCAGTGGAGAAAAACACGTCTGGTCATCTCGCTGACATCAACTCACCCCCGAGAGAGAGAGAGAGAGAGAGAGAGAGAGAGAGAGAGAGAGAGAGAGAGAGAGAGAGAGACGGACAGACAGACAGACAGAGACAGAGGGAGAGAGAGACAGAGACAGAGAGAGAGAGAGAAGGCCGCGGGATGTCCTACCAGTCACAGGACGTTACTATTTTTGGTGCATGGAGTCAAAACTAATGGCTGACCCTAATCATTAAGAAAAATCCCCTCTGTGACTTCAATCCTGGCATTTATCTTATTCCTATCTAAGATGAAGTGAATTTGAAACAGAAAGAAATTAGACTCTGTGCTCTCTCAGCTTTGTTAAATGGATTTCATCTCAGCCTCTTTTAGTTATAAATGTTTACAGCATTTGTCGGACTACATGATTCGTCCACTCTTGGAATATGCTTGGACCCAGTCATTGGTGATTCCTTTACCAAAGAAGGGCAATCTCAAACAATGCCAAAACTACAGGACTATAAGTCTGATCAGTCACCCCAGCAAAGTCATGCTTCGCATCATCCTCAACCGACTGAAATCCAAGGCTGAGGAACTGCTATCAGAAGAACAAGCAGGTTTTAGAAGAGGGCGGAGCACTGTGGAACAAACTGTTAACTGCCGAGTCCTGATTGAAAAGCATCTACAACACCAAAAGGACCTCTTCCACAACTTCATCGACTTTAAGAAGGCATTTGACCGGGTGTGGCACAACGGCCTATGGCAGGTTCTCAGAGACTTCAACATTGATGAGAGGCTCGTCCAAGCCATCCAGGCCCTCTACGAACACTCCAGCAGCACAGTACTTCCTCAACAGCCAGCAGGGCCAGTTCTTCCCAACCACAGTCGGAGTCAAGCAAGGGTGCCTACTATCTCCAGTACTTTTTAACATCTTTCTGGAGAGAATCATGCAAAAGACCCTCGAAGAATATCACACCTCCATCAGCATTGGCGGCAGGCCGGTCTGCAACCTTCGTTTTGCAGACGACATCGACCTCATGGGGGGCAGCAACACCGAGCTCCAGGATCTGACAAACAGACTTGTCACAAGAGCAAGTGCCTACGGCATGGAGGTCAGCACAGAGAAGTCAAAGGTCATGGTCAACAGCACGACTAACAGCAGTGCCAGCATAACCATGAATGGTGAGCCCCTGGAAGAAGTGACCAGCTTCAGGTACTTGGGAGCAACCCTGTCGAAAGATGGCACCTGCACAGCAGAAATCCGAATCAGGATCAACTCCGCATCAGCAGCGATGGCCAGACTGAACAGGGTATGGAAGAGCAACATCAAATTCCACACAAAATTCCGGCTCTACAAGTCACTAGTGGTCTCCATCCTGCTATATGGCTGCGATACATGGACACTGATGGCCGAAACAGAAAGAATCCAGGCGTTTGAGACCAGGTGCCTGAGGAAACTACTCCGCATCTCCTACAAAGAACACAAGACCAATGATTATGTGCGGAAACTGGTCACCAACCTAGTCGGACCCCACGAACCACTTCTGGCAACCGCCAAACGACGGAAGATGGCATGGTTTGGCCACGTCATTTGTCACAACACCCTCTCCAAAACCATCCTGCAAGGTACCGTTGAAGGAGGGCGCAGACGAGGACGGCAGAGAAAGAGTTGGTCCGAAAATATAAAGGACTGGACCAAAATGACCATGCCAGATCTCCTCACGACAGCTACAAACAGAAGAGCCTGGAGAGAAACGGCGGCTGCCTCATCACGTCCCCCCAACGACCCCAGCGGTCAGGGGAATGACTGATGATTCGTCCAATTCTGTTATCTTCCTTCCGATTGGATAATGGCTCCGCGGGATACGTCACAATCATCATCATCATCCATTAAGTGTCCACAATCATCAAGTTGATTATTTTGACACTTTAGGGGGCAGACGCAAAAAAAAAAAAAAAAAAAAAAAAAAAAATTATTGCAAGAGGCTGGAAACTTTTGACCTGAATAGATCAAAAGTTTCTGATGTTACGACAGCCTCTGTCAAGTTGTCGTTCCACTCCTGGATGGTACGTGGCAGAAACGAATTTAGTCTGCAATCGCGGGCACACTGGAGGCGGTTGAACTGGTGGGAGTGTGATCTTCTGTCATGTGAGGTTGCAGCCCTAAGTTTTGGTTTTCTGTTAGACAGAAGATCTTTTGCAAAGTCCACATGTGCCAAGCCATGCCTGATCTTATAAAGCATAGCGAGCCGTGCGATCTTTCTCCGGCTTTGTAAAGGTATCCAGCCTAGTTCGCTGAGCATGTGGGTTAGGGTCTGAGCATTTGTCGGACACTTGCATATTTGTGGTACCTGTTGTAAACGAAGCGGGCTGCTCTTCTTTGCACTGCTTCGATGGTGGTGATGTGCTCGTTTGTGTAGGGGTCCCAAACAGGCCAAAACTGGGCGCAGCGTCACAAGGGAACGGTCACATGAGTAAATAGCACTCATGCTTCAACACGTCGCGATGAATCGAAGACAAAGAAACACCCGAAGGTTCTGGGGGGTGAGTGAGTACTGATTGTGTAATTTTTTTACACTCTGATTAAAGGAATGTTTGCAAAGTGAGGCGACTCACTGACTTTGTGTCAAATTTTAGACTCTGATTAATGAAGTTGACATCTTATGTTGGGATCTGTAATAAACCTGTTTGGTCACCTACTCGTAGAAATAGACTAAACTGGTGCACCATGTCCCTTGTTCATATTGACGGAGTTGTCGGAGTAAACACTCGAACATGGGATTCCGTGTAAAGTAGAATTTCTTATTTCTTTTTTTTTCTTTTTTTAATGTTTTGATCTGAACCAGAAACGATAATTCTTGCAACAGTCAGGAATACCAAAATAACTTAACACTTAATGCCCCTTTTTTCCAATAAGAAAAGCTACGTAATTCTCGAGTTTGACGCTTGTTTTGGCGTTGTCAGTTGAATTTCAAAGAGAATTGTGTAGACCTAGATATAGTCAGCCACTGCTGACTTGAGTCAAAGACATATTTATAGTAGTAGTAGTAGTAGTAGTAGTAGGGACTGGCTCAAAAGCCTAGGCCTCTCGGCCTATCCTCTTTGTCAAATGCTTTTTTGTTTGAAGTACAGGTGTTGAATGCGCAATTGTCATTTTGTTACACTATGCCTAATAAAGCATTTTAATCAACAAAATGATTGAAAAGTTCCTTATACTTTGGAATTACATCCAAAAGATTCTCGAACTTGTTAATGTCTTCTGCAAATTTTATGTTAGTGGGGAGTTCATTCCATAAAGGGGCTACTCTGTGTGAAAAGGAAAATTTTCTTTTGTTAGTACGACAGTGCTGAATAGATATCTTTCCTTCTGCGTTTCTTGTGATATCATGTTGTGAAAGAGAAAAGAGTGAGTCAACACAAACATTATCAAATCAATTAAATATTTTATAACTCTGTAAGGTACCTGTCTTCTTTAGTGAATGTAATCAACTGTATCTTTCTGCTAATTATCTTTGCTTATTATCTTTGTAACGTCTTGAACTCTCTCTTCTTCTTCCGTGTACACACATCATTGCTATGTTTGTGATTGAGCTTGCGAAGATTGCGCTGTGGAGATTTGTTGAAAAAAAAAAAAAAAAAAAGGAGGCAGGGGTTGGTAATGAGAAGGGCGGGTGGTTGTTTCAGTCTAAAGATGGTAGCATTGGATTAACAGTCCATATCAGCTGTCAACTCTGAGAACTTGTCCATCGTTGTCTTGAAGAACGTCATCGCGTACGCTCTTTCTATTTGTGATGACTGTCTTTTCAAGTATGGGCACCAAATCGCATTAGCATATTCCAAATGAGGTCTCACAAAAGATTTATAGAGTTTTAGGAATACCTCCTTATCTAAGTAAGAGAAACTTTCCTTATGACACCCAACATTTGATTGGCTTTATTAACTAATTTTGCCAATATGCAGATCAAAAGACAACATGCTATCGAAAGTTACTCCCAAACCTTTTTCTTCTTTTAAGGTCTTTATCTTCTGTAAGCTACCATTATGTCTCATATAATAAGCATGTTCTTGGTTGTTTCTTTCCAATATGTAGCACACCACATTTAGAGATATTGAAATACAGGTTCCATACATCTGACCAATTTTGGAGTTTATAAAGATCGTTTTGTAAATCTGAGAATTGTGAAGTGTTATCGTACAGTTTTGTATAATCAGCAAATATTTTACAGGTGTTTTTTTTTTAATGAATGGCAAGTCGTTTATAAACGCTGTGAATAATATTGGGCCCAAGATGCTACCCTGAGGTATACCACTTAGAACCTTAGCTTTATTTGATCTTTCACCACCTACTCTTACAAGCTGTACCCGATTTGTCAAAAATCCTTGTATCCATTTTAATAGTTTGCCAGATATACCATAAGCAGATAGTTTGACAAGTAGCCTTTCATGTGGCACAGTATCAAAAGCCTTCTTAAAATCTGAGTATATACATCAAAAATTATGACCATCATCCAATAATTTTGTCATACCTTCTACAACTTCAAGCAATTGAATAACACAAGAACGTTTTTTTTTTTTTTTTACGGAACCCATGCTGACATTTTGCATATAAATCATTATCCGTAAAATGAACTACAATTGAATCTCTAATTATGCTTTCTAACACTTTACATATTATGCAAGTCAGGCTGACTGGTCTATAGTTACCTGGATCTGCTTTTGACCCCTTTTTAAACAAGGCTTTTACTTCAGCTGTCTTCCAATCTAATATCTTGGGGTAAGGTACCTGATTGTAACGTTTTATTGAATAATAAACATAGTGAGACAGATAGTTCATTTCCTAGTTCTTTTAAAACTTTTGAGGGGATTTGGTCAGGTCCTTGTGCTTTATTTGGGTTTAAGTTGACCGATCTATCTCTCACTACTTTTGGGGTAACTCTTACCTCTGACAAGGATATCCCACTTGAATATGCACATTCATCCAATAATGGTATATTTGTTAAATCTTCATGTGTAAAAACACTAGCAAAGAAATCATTTAATGTGTCCGCTTTATCTTTATCATTTACTGCCAAAGAACCATCTGGTTTATTTAGGGCACCAATATTTGTATTGTCTTGGCTTTTAATCTATTTTGAACATACTTCCAAAATAATTTAGGATTATCTTTACTATTTTTTGCAACCATTTTTTCATATTCCCTTTTAGTTACTTTTAACAACTTGGAGCATTTATTCCTTTCCCGTATGTACTTCATGTAATTTGTTCCTGATTTAGTACATAGGTATTTTAAAATAATTTGTACTTCTTTTTAATACTTCTCATAGCTTTTTTATTCATCCAGACTGGAGTGAATTTCCTCTTTGTATTTTTCTTTATTTTGGGAATACAAATCCCTTCCTTCGTGTATAGTATTCTTGATATACCTCCAGGTTTCTTCTATATATCCATGTCTGATATCCCTTTCCAATCATGTTCAGCCATAACATTTCTAAATTTTTGATAGTCCTCCCCGGTTCAATTTATACGTAAATTCTACTTGATCTGTATCATTAAGCTTTTCCAAATTCAATTAAACTGATAAAACATCATGGTCACTTTTACCCACCAGATCAAGATGAACAACTTCTGAAATAAAAATAGTATCATTTACCAATATCCAATCATCAAGGGTTGGGTTCTGCCCTGGTCTTCTTCTTGTTGGTTTGGTCACTTTTTGGATTAAAAATGCATCATGCACCTGTCTTAAAATCTCATTTCCCTTAACCCCTGACCACCTCCCATCCCAATAAACATTCGGATAATTGAAATCCCCCATTATGCATATTTTGTCATATTTTAACATTTTATCAGATTTTAATATTTCAAATAGTTTATTATTATTTGCTTCTGTACTACTATTGGGGTTTCTATACACACAACCAATCAACACTTTACCATTACACTCACTATCAAATGTACACCAAATACTTTCTTGATACTTGTATTCATCAAAATCATTACACACTCGAGCATTTAAATAACTACCCATATATAAAGCTACCCCTTGGTGGTGGTTTCTATTAATGAACATGTCATAATCAGGAATGCAAAACTCTTTCTCACAGAAATTTTGTAAATTCTTTGGTATCAATTCGGTCACTGCCATTACACATGGATCTATATCATCTATCCTGGAAAGCAACTCTTCTCTTTTGTTCAAAAACCCATCAACGTTAGAATATAGTACATGGAAAAAAATCTGAGCTTTTGTTATTTACACTATGTAGACATTCTCTTTTGAAACATTGTTTTTGACAAATCGAGATTCGGCGTTGTCACTTCGCTATCCTTCATTCAGTTTTTGAGCAAAATCCAACGAGATAAACATGCTGTTAAAACATTAGAATTTCTGAGGTAAACGTTCTTTACCGATAACTTAATAGGACCATAAAAAAAAATCCATCACTTTTTTTTTAATTCAAACAAAAGTCACATACGATATAAAATGCCTGTTAGGGTTTAATCACTTGATCGCAAGAATTGTATTCAATAGTGTTAATATCAGACACAGCCATAGAATTGTCTACAGATTTGAATGTCATTTTTGTAGCTGGCTTGAAGGTTCCAATAAGAAAGAACAGTGAAACCATTCCAACTTGAACTAAGTATGTGGTTTGGGTTCAATATTGCCACAGCTTTCTGGTTCATGTGCATGCGTTCCGAATGGGCCAAATGTGTTCGAGATTGCAAGAACAATGCGAATTCTCTCTCTCTTTCTCACACACACACACACACACACACACACACACACACACACACACACACGAGCGTGTAAACCGAAACATGTCACAACACGCATGTTCGCCTCGTTTTCTTTTGATCGTATGATGGGTGAAACTAAGAGTGAGCATTGATGAAAGGAAATCTTAAATCAGGCAGGAAATAATAAATAAGGAACACATCTAGGGTAACTCTTTCTCCCATGATGAAATTCATAACATGCCCTTAACTGCATAGAACGATGTGTATGAGTATGACTCAATCGCCTCACAGAAATGCCAACACGGAGCACACAGAACAAAAGAGGAGACATACCCAAGGGACAGTATGTCCGAGAAAAGTAGGGGATGTCTACTCCTTTGTTCTGTGCGCACAGTGTAGACATCTCTGATCTAGAGGCCATCTGGTGTCGTAAGCAGCGTTTCTTTGGAGTTGTGGGTATGCCGTTTGTTTCATCACAGGTGAAATTGTTACCCTACTTGTTCGTTGTTCATGGATGTTCATGCCTGAAAAACAGCCACATTCAACGGCTTTGGGACACATAGTATAAAAAGTAGGTTATCACAGCAGACATCAAGATTTGGATTATTTCTGTTCGTTAATTTCGCACAGTCAAGACAAGGTAGGTGTTGTGTGTGTGTGTGTGTGTGTGTGTGTGTGTGTGTGTGTGTGTGTGTGTGTGTGTGTGTGTTCTTTTTTCAGTTTGGATTGACAGTAAAGGATATGTTATCTTATGGGTACATACATGGATGCTCAGTCGAGATAAAACGGCATGCGGAAAACAGAGAATACAAAGAAGCGCTGAACTACCTCCTCCAGACAGACACTACCATCCATATAAACGCCTTGACGAGGATCAACTCACTTCCGCTGCTGTTACTGGAAACCATGGTGGGGCAGGTCAAGGAACTGGAAAGGTATCCCGGTCTACTTGGGACAGAGTACAGAGATGTGCTGGTGCGCTTGACGCCATCTTACGGCTTGTGGGACAACTGCTGGGATCTTGAAAGGGGTTACGACATTATCGTGGGTGCATTCTTTCCCCGTCATGCGAAAAAAACTGTTTGACATGTTCCTGGAGCACGACGGAAACATGGTGGACAAGAGCCAGTTTTTTAATTCAATCTACTCGGCCATACAACGGCGTCTGTCAGGCGTGTTGTCCAAGACAGGTTAACAATGCAGGATGAGGAAAGTCCACACGAGAGGACGGAGAAAACTGGTGAAAGAATTTGGCAGGGTTGTCAGGATGGTGGCGAAACCACTGGTCCGTAGTCCTTTGGTTTGTACGCCACAGCGCTGTTGCCTTGGCTTGTCGCCTCCGCTGTTCACAAAAGCGGTCAAACTGGACTTGGTGAAAGAGGCCATGTTGCTCTTTGATTGTGGCATGGTCTGCAGCAAAGAACTGGCTGCCCTGGCCTCGGACGAAAAGATCCAGAACAGGATGAAATTGGAGGATGCCTCTCCAGTGGCCATGTTTCTGCGGCCTGTGTTGAGCAAACCGCGCAGACTGGAAGCTCTGGCTCTGAGCTGTGTCTCAGTGTCTTGGAGATGGTGTGCGTCAGAGGACGGTCAGGGCGAAGAGCCCGGAACTGCCCAAACACCTGTGTCAGAGGCTGGTCTGAAACAAGTTGATCAGTACCTGGCTTCTCTGAACAGACCATGAATGTGGCTGTGCTGTGCAGCCTGAGTAATGATCACATTTGGAAGGGAAAGGCGGGGGAGGGAGGGGGTACCTTAAACCTGGAGAGTACTTGGACCAATGGTAATGGAGATGTGCCAATACTGGGCTTCTTCCTAAACAGAACCTTCCTAGCTACAGGCTTTTCCCTAGAGCGCAAGATAGAACAGGCACCTTCAAGTTCAACATTGGCCATAATGTCAAGACCAGACAAGTCAAATACGTTGAGTGTTTTGTTATTGTTTATTCTTTCCTTTGGCTGCGCAGTAATTCTGTCTTTGCTCTTGCAATTATTTTTTGTTATGTATGAGGCGCTGTTCAAGTATGCATGCTTGTGTCTGCTGCCATGTTTTTTTTATTCTATGTCCTCGAAGTTCATTTAGTGCGAAAAAAGACCCAGGCTGGCTATATTATAGGTATACCCATATTGAAAGTATACCAATATTGGACCAATCCTTAAAAAAAAAAAGAATTATTGGAGGGAAGAAAGTAAAACCAGAATTTGATGTTTGTTTACTTTGCAAGGCAGATAAACCTAACTGAGACATAAACCAAAACAAACCTGATTTTCTTCTATTCGTTTTTGTTATTTCTCATCGCGGACCATGTTTCTTTAACAATAATTGCTGCAGTTTGTGGCTTTACATAGTATATTCTGATCTTGTACCTTTCCCTTTCGAAGTAGCTTTAGTTACCTTACTGTCACCAGTGACCTTTTTTGTATCAGAGTATGAGTGTTTTTTCCTGTGAAGAATCTTTCTGCCTGTGTTTGCTTCAGAGTACTCCTTTCAGTTTTGGAGATGTGTAACTGACAGGCTTCCTTTGTTCCCCTCCATTTTCAGCTCTCGCTGTTACTAGAGCGCACACTGGCAATAAGGGTTTGGTCTGTTTGGAGAAAGATGGTGGCGATTTAATTTCGTCAGCAAAGCACATGGATTTCTTTACTACTCTACTTGTGTCTCCCCAAATTGCTTGTTGATGGAATGCAGGGACTGAGAGAGGGCGAAGGCGGATAGCACTCCTTTGTCGCATTTTCTGAAAGAATGCGGTGCCTCCTCCCCTGATCCTGCGCATGCGTGTCTGCCGTTTGGTTCAGTTATTTTTCTTCCCCCATATCGTGCGGTCTGTTTGTGTCCTCCCCCTTCCCACCCTGTGAGTTTGCGTGTGCATGATTGTGTGAATATGTTATTGTATACATTCCTTGGCTTAAAATGGGAGGGGGGTGAGGGCAGTGGGGTGGGTAGGATGTGTATGAAAATCATACGTGGAAACTGTCGTATTATTGTAAAGCAATATTATAGCTATGGCACTTTGAAATACACCTTTATGATTTTTTGCCCGTGGTGTAGGTCTGTTGCGATGAGCGTTGTTGTGCAGCGCAAAGAGAGATACTTGGTCATACTTGTTGGACCACAGCACTGCATGTTTAGGTAGATTTGTTAAGTGCGTGTGTGTAGCTTTTTTTTCTTCCTCCGTGTTGATGTTGCTATGTATGTGTGTGTGTGTGATTGCGTATATATATGGTGTATCTATCTATATGTGTTGTTTTATTCCCCCCAAAAATGTGGCATGAATTATGTGTGTTTGTTTCTTTTCTTTCTTTTTTCTTTACATCATTTTGAAAATTGAAATGATTGTCAGCTGTTGTTGATGAATTAAAAAAACCCACACCAAACAACAACAAAAGTAATAAATCAGATATATGAGTTGATCAAGCATTATCAGGTTATTTTTCTAATCATGCCTGCGTGCGGCGTGTGTGCATGCGTGTGTGTGTGTGTGTATGTGTAAGTACAGTTACATGTGCTCTTTCTCTGTCTCTCTCTCTCCAAGCATATACAGCTACCTCATAAGATCTTTCAACCCAACTGCAAATTCCAATGTTCACTTGTCACTCACCTCACCTATACCCACACACTGACACACAGAGAGAAAGAGACAGAGGGGAGTGTGCTTCATGCCACACGCTAAAAAGACACTCGGAGAGAGACAGAGAGAATGCAGAGATATAGTGACCACACCAATTTCACAAAGAGCTTCTAGCAAGCAATCAAAATAATTCTCATATACCTGGGTATTTTATATACAATTATTGCCTGTATTCATGACAGTGGCCAAAAAGATGAATCAAATCAAATCAATATTATGTACAATTAACCAATACACACACTTGCACGTTTTTTACATCTCCATTACATGTTAAGGCATCATCAAAACACAAAGAACAACCATCCAACCAAACAAAATACCCCAATACACAAAATGGGAAAAAAAAGAAACATCAGACAGTGAGCAATCTGATATAATCTTCTTACAATACTTTGAATTTGTAAAAAACAAGAACTCACCAAACCACACCCAAACAACTGAAACATGACATCAGACCATGTGAGCAACCTATTGTCTTCTCACTTTACTGTTGATTTAGATATATAATTTCACCACAAGGGATCATATGTAACGGTGTTTGCTTAGGACAGGGAGAGAGACTGACAGAGAGAGAGAGAGAGAGAGAGAGAGTTTGGGAAAGAGACAAGCAAACAGTATCCAGATCCTGTCATTAGAACAGGCTAGACACACACACACACACTACACTATATATATATATATATATATATATATATATAGTGAAAAATGCAAATAAGACTTCCTCCTGACAAACTCATTTTTCTGTAACTTTATTGTTCTGTCTTTCTCTCGAGTTTACCCTCCTAAAAAATTCCCACCTTCTGCAGACCATTAAAAAAAATCAACTTTGTTTTTTGAGAGGTTTCTCTGTATCACAACAGCAATGTTGTCCCAACACCAAGACCGACTTCAGTGGGGGAATCAAGATGCCAGCAAGGAGCAATGACGCACAAAAAAGACCACACCCCCTCGGCTGTAATTAAAATTGATGAGAACTGACTCCCTTCACTGCCAGGTTGTTGCTGACTCGTTCGTCATTTATCAGATGGATTCCCCCATCTCCTTGACAAAGGTGGCAGTACGTCACAGGTCCTCCAGTCCTCCGTGAAGCTTCCAGGCTGCCAGGTTGAAGAGTGGACCAGCAGTGCAAGATTCAGTCAGAAATACTGATGTGATTCACTCAAAATTTAACTTAAAATGTTGTGGTTTTCTCCAACCAAGTCTTGCCGACATTGGTACAAAAAGCTCAAATAATGATTTTTTTTTTTAATTCTCCAAAATCACAACGCTTTCAAAGCACCGACAGATTTGTCAGGATGCAAGAGTTTCTTAGTCTTAATTCTGTTTTCTTTGGTATAATCTCAATTTCCAAACCCAAATGAAATTACACTTCTTTCAATCCCAATCGCAGTATTGCAGGCTTATATGTGCTTTCTCCATTTTGATATTTCCGAGTGAATAAACAAGTTCATCACTTTCCCCAACATCAAACGCAAATCCTATTTTCCGTGAGCTTCCAGTCGCTGTGAAACGCGGTTTTCTATGAATTGTCTACCTTTCCCTGACCTGTACATGCTCCAAGCAAACAACTCACAGGGAATTTTTTCTTTCCTGCTTCCCCTTTCCCACTGCTCCCCTGGCCGCGTGGTCAAAGTATTTAGCAATAAACCCTTTGGACCAGTAAAGAGAATGAAGCCCTACATGCAACAAGCCCTTTTAGTTTTATGCAGAATTCATCCAGCAGAACTCGTGACCACAAAGGAGCGGCTCCCCAAGTCATCGTGTGAGAATCCTCACACAACACGAGCAGACCAAAAGACGCAAGTGCAGGAACATAAGAAAGAAGACAATACAGTTTCCTCAACCAGACTGTTCTACAAGAAAATTCTGGTGTTTCTTTTAAATCAGTAACGTTTCTGAGGATATGGGTGTGCATGCACATTCAATTCAAATTTAACTTGAAAAGAGACTTTTTTTTTTTTGCATGGAGTTCATGTTTATCACATGGATCTGCAGCTCAAAGCTTACAGCTCAGGAAAAAGTCAAAGCAGCTCAATCAGTTCTGGAACCGGATATGAATATAACAAAAATGCATGCATGTCTAGTGTTCAAATGCAATGCAACTGTTCACAAGACCCTGTCAGAATACAAACATGATTCAGTTCGACTCATGGATGCACCTATGACAAGATATCAGTTCCATTTTTTTTGTTCACAAAGACATGGTATATTTTCTGCCATGCCTATTTGTGAAGTGACCACCATCACTACAGTCACTGTGCTAATCACTGGTAGAGAGAAAGGTATGAAGGCAAGACAGACAGCAAGAAACAGAACAAGGACAGACACACACACACACAAAACATTCAAGAAGAGACCACAGAGAAAGTGTAACATAGCACCATTCCATCCATATCATCCCTCACCCACTCCCTCCCAGAATATATATTATCAGCGTCATATTACAATGAAACCGAAACAGCCTACTGACAACGTAATGCAGAAAAAGACAAACAAACAAGCCATCCTAGCTTTTCAATTCTTCAACTCTTCGGTTTTGAAAAAGAGAAGAGAGGGTGATGGGACTGAAAGATCAATATTTACAAGGTCCCACTCATGTGCACACTATTAATCCACATAAATTCTCACAACGAATACATGTCAAATATTAAAAACGATCTAAACACTTGATTGCCTGTCCATGAGAATACACCCAAAGCTACTTTCTTAAGGTGACCTCAGCTTCCATTTCCTCTCCACAACTATGCCTGTGGTGAGTCTGTGCTCAAGTCTTTGTGGATTAGGCACGCTCACTGGAACAAGGGATGGATGCCACCTGCCCTCCAAAGAGGGACACTCATGCTTCCTGGAATCACTATCATTAAAAAGGAGATTACTGAGTGGTGTCTGCTCATGTTAGATCCCAGCAGGCACCACTGAAGACCACTGCTGAGACTTCGCAGCATTGCAGAGCCTCCTCTGGATGGAGGCCTCATGATCGGGAGCCCTGTGGACTGCTTGTGCCCAGCCTGTGTGCAGCTGTGTATTTGAGAAATGGAATGAACAGGAAAACGCCACTGAGAAAGCAAAAAAGGAAATAAAGACTATTCAGAACAAAACCCGACAAAAGCGATTCAAACACACACACACACACACACACACACACACACACACACACACACACACACATAAAGACACACACTGAGCAAACATAACCCTCGTCTCATTCTGAAACTTTCTGCTGAATCTCTCTGAATTTTTAGGAAGGCAGAAACACATTCATAGCAACCACATCTGTATGCCATGCGGCATTTCGTCCAGTGGGACACTCTGAACTGACATCCCGCTAAGTTCCCTTTTCTTCCAATAGCTGAAACACGGTTAATGAACCAACTACATCTGATTCAGTCTATGCCTGCACACTGGCAATCATGTCATTATCGGAAAAGACTATTCACCAGCCGCGAACAGAACTCCAGAAACATGACTGAAAAAAGAAACATGAACAGCATTCTGGCATACATGCAAACTTATCAAAGTCAGAATGAGAAGAAAGAACTGGCAAAACGCAAATTACAGCACAAAGTCTTCACTTTGAGACAGGAACACAAACCACAAAACACAAACTGCAATGACACAAAGTCTTCACTTTGAGACAGGAACACAAACCAAAAAACCCACAACAACGACACAAAGTATTCACTTTGAGACAGGAACACAAACCACAAACTACAATGACACAAAGTCTTCACTTCAAGAAGACAGGAACACAAACCAAAACACCCACAAAAGACAATGACACAAAGTCTACACTTTGAGACGGGAACACAAACCAATTTGAAACAAGGAACAATGACAATTTATTGGAAAGAATATATTGCATGTAGTCCTGTTCAGGATAGTTCACAGCACCTCTTTCCCTATATCGTATTTCATAAAATGAATTCAGATTACATGAATTTAGATTACTATATCCTCAGGAAATAACAACAACAAACTGTTGAATATTGCAAAAAAGCTTGGTCATCTTCCAGATTTTCAACAACAAATGTCTGCTCAAATAATATAAATAATCAACTTTCAAAATAGTCTCTTGCCAAAACACTTCCACTTCTTGACGAAGAGCAAACAAATATTGACTTGGTTTTTCTGGTGAGCTTGTTTTTTTCTTTGTTAAAAACAGATCTACCTCCCTATAGGGACTTGCTTCCTTTTCCTTTCATGACCTAAATCTTCATGATTTTTAGAGGTCATTAGTGACAGGTTCCACAGTCTTTCTTGCTGATTTCTCGTGATTGCTCATTCTTCATGTTCATTGTTCTGGCGATGAAAAGACATTAAATAAACCACTGAACTGATCACTGTCCTCAAAGTTGTTTATCTTACCTGAAGAAGACCACAGAAGTCAAAACATATCATGTTTCATCTTGATATTTGTTTGTCCCTTTGTCCGGTGGAATAATACAATATTTTCACTTTTAAGTTTGTTTCTTGGAGACATTGAGCACATTGTTCCCAGCGCCTACAAAAGTCTCATTGGAACGTTGTAAACTTTGTGGAGCAACCTGCCAAAAGCATGTGTTCCCATCTGGCATTGGAAATATTCAATTTGCACTATGTCATAGAATTCCACACTGAAGTGTGTCTTTCCTTCAAAACATTCAGAATCCACGGAAGTATGCAATGGCTAAGTGATCTTTATCACTAATGCCAGCTTATGCCTTGAGCATTCAATATTTATCACCTGCATTATTGATATTTTGATGGTTACAAACAGCTACATATTGAGATTTTTATGATTACAAACAGCTACAAGTCTCTGAACGCTAATATCCCACATCGCTTTTTGTTTCATTCCTTTCCTAAAAATGCTGGTAAAAGGCTTCAAATCTTTTAACATCAAACTCTCAAAGTATCTTGTGATTTATTTATTCATTTTCTTTTTAGGTTTTGTTTGATTTTTTAGACTAAAGAGGCTGAATAAATAATTAGTTTGTTCACTATCAGTTTCATTTATAGAAAAATGATGAATATGGCACACAATTCAGATGTACTGCTCTCCATTAACGAAAAAAGAAAAAAAAATTAATAATGTCACTGTTTGTTTCTTTGTTTAAGCCTGTTGGATTCCTTTTTTTTCAGTTCTTTTGCTATAAATTTACTAACCTAATGTTTGGCAAGTAAAGTTTGCATGTCTGTATCATTTAAGCCCAGATCAGATGCACATCTGGTTTATTTGGATCCAATTCCATTGTCTCTCGCTGGGTCCCTGTACAGTGACACCTCCATACCACTCTCTCAAGTTTGCTAGGTCCATTTGTACCTCAAAATAGTGAGCCTCTGCACATGAAAATATACCCTTCCTAATTGCTTTCGGACATTTTCTGAAGGTTCATAAAAAGACGTGTAAAAATATTTTGATAATACAGCTCTATCACAGACTAAGTGAAGGGCCATTTCACACACTTCCGTCACAGTGGGAATCAGCTTTTAACTGATGTAAGCCGTGCAATGTATGTGTGTTTGTTAACACCCCATTTATGACAGATTTTGAGTGTGTGCTGGGTGGGTGGGGTGGGTGTGAGTGAGTGAGGGGTGTGTGTGTGTGTGTTGAATCATTAGCAAACTTTCAGGGGTATATTTGTCAAACTCCAACCATAGGCATTCAGTCACAGTGAGTCGAATTGGCCAGCGAAAGCTATACAGGTTGTCATGCAACATCTTTTCTTTGCCTTGATTTAATCATTAAGTAGCGGATCCGTTCTAAATATGCCCCCCCCCCCTCCACCCCCCCCCCCCTTCTTTTTTTCCCCAACCCAATGTTGCATGTAATCAAGTGACAGACCTTAGCTCCATCAAATATTTCATGCAGGTGGGCATCATTCTCCAAGAATGATCACACACTGTCTACAAACCATCACTGACACACCATGGTGTACCACATACAAAAATGGGCACATAATCCCATCTGTTTTGACACTGTAACCTGGCCATGACTAAACTGTCACTTCCAACATGCTAAGCACTGACAAGATGCAGCATCACATTGGTTTTTGTCCTTTATGTGACTAAACTGTCACTTCCAACATGCGAAGCACTGACAAGATGCAGCATCACATTGGTTTTTGTCCTTTATCTACTTCCATTTGCCTATGACTTTCTTTCTTGACTTCCTAACTGTAATTTTTTTTTCTCTGAAAGTAAAATGGGGGGAAAAAAGGAGGGCTGTTTCTGAAATGCCACAGTAGTTTGTTGGTTTTTTTCCAAATACTAATCAATATCACGCTTTTCTGGAATAACTTATCTTGTCTGGAACAATAACTTGTGATCTGATCATTCTTTTTCCATCGACATAATCATGAGACATTGCACAAATTCAGAACAATAATGGAAGTACATACACACAGTATATAAAAAGATAATTTACACTAGATACTTGTAAATACACAATGAAAAAAAGTGGGTTTCTTGTTATGACAATAACAATATTAAAGAAAAGTTGAAAAATACAGCTTATTAGCCCTTCAGCAGGAATGCAACACTAAGACATCAAAGGTAAAGTACTAAAAGACAAACAGCAGCTGATGCATCCTGGAACATTCATATCACCCCATGAAGTTCCAGTGCTATCAAAACGAAAAGTTAGGGAAAAAAACCAACAACAGCAAAAACACCAAATAGTAATATTCTTGAATATGGAACAGACCAAAGTTAAATGTTACACCACCATCTGACATACAATCGCCCGATTCATGAACAGTCCATGCATGTTGTGTACAATGCAACAAGAATAAGGCACACAATGCTAAGTACAGCATGCAGTTTCCATCATCAGCTTCATATGCAACCATTACACACATCAGATTCACATTTTAATCTTGTTTTTTAAACTCTGTAGTACTGCCAATTTGGCATATCTTCTTTTTCATCATTGCTGGTGTCCGTTCTAACCACGTCCCTTCTCCACAGTTCTCAACCACAAACTGGTGCTAGCGCGTCTTCAGCCATTCTGCTGTTAAGAGGACCTAACTTGAGTACCATGAACTGTACCTAAAATTCTGCTTACCTAACTTGAGTATCATGAACAGTCTCTTAAAATTCTGCTTATTCTGAACCATGTACTAGACTTTATAAAGAAACATCTCGAGTACCATAAAAGTAACGTGCAAACAAAATTTTTTTCTCTGTTTAAAAAAAAAACAAAAAAAAAAACAGAAAACAGAAAAAAAAGACAGGATTCAAATTTTGGTGCATGTATGTGAGAGGGCGACAGTCATGCACAGTCCTTTAGTGCAGCGCTCTTCTTTCCAAATTTTGAGCGTTCCCACAGAGTTCTCTTTCTACGCATGCTGACTGCACAAAGCCAAAAGCAGAGGAACAATAGATACCTGGGAAGGGGATGAGTGGAGGGAGGGGGTCATATCACACCTCAGCACTTCCAGTTCCAAAACCTTTACAAGAGAAAAACCTAACAAATAAGTTACAGATATTTACAACAACAACAAAAAGCAACAACCACAATCATATCTAGAAAGCCCTTAGACATGTTTCCAAGTGTTTTTCTTATTCAAATAAATCCTTTCAAGGAGCCTCTTTATAATGAGCTGTACAAGGGTAGCTCTCCTGGTTTCCCTTCAGAGTGTTTTTCTATCTCCAACTGAAGGAAAAGCCACCTACAAGGCTCCTGAATAATCTGCCTACTCAACTGACAAAGCACCTTGCGAACACAAGAACAGAAACATTGCAATTGTTTTCTCTGCTTAACAATGAAGGTGTCAGAGGAGAGAACAGCTACATTTCTGGCACGAAAAGGGGTTTCCTTCCTCCTCTGTGACAGGAAGAAGAGGATGTGTTTCACACTGGCAGCCTGCTTTGCTATACAGCACACTCTGTCCATGTGTGCGTGTGTGTGTGTGTGTGTGTGCGTGTATGTGTGTGTGTTTGGGGAAGGGGGGGGGGGGGGCTAAGTGTGTGTGCACATATGTGACTTGCTAGTGAAGCTCTGAATTCACAAAAAGATGTAACAAGCTGGAGTGTGCGGGTGTCGATCGTAAGAACCGGCATTTCAGCAGCCCATTTTAACATTCTCCTGCAAGTGGTATCAGGGCAATGCAACACTGGTGCTCTCCCTCCATGTTCCCCTGACATGGTTAACCCTGTCTTCCATTTCACCTGAAGACTGCCCAGGCTAACTCACCCATTCACCAGCCCACATGTGTCGATACAGGTGTGTTGGGAGCACAAATGACCTTGTACACCAATAAATAAATAAAGACTACAATAATGATGTAAAAAGAAAACAACAACAACAAAACCAATGCTTCCAACCAATCCAAAACTCCCCCCAACCCCCCCAAACCTCCTAGTGAATGATATATGCTGTGAGAAATTCAGCTATGTACTACAGCGGATAACCAAATGACAAAAGGCGGCGCCAGTTGAAAGTATCATATCAAAGTGCCTCTGATTAATCAATAGCATGTTACTTTGAAACGAGATAATGCAATCTAATTTACTATGTTTTTACAATGTATATATAAATTACAAGTCAATTTACATGAATTCATCCATTTCTCCCCATTCTTACATTTTCGCATGTATGCAGGTAATCTCTCTCTCTCTCTACTCACATTTCTTCTTTCCACATGAGTACAGAGACAAAACCCTTTGCATTTCCAAGGCAGCTGTTGACTGATCTTCCACTTCTCAGATTCATCTTCATTTTCACATTTTCCCAATTTTCCCACAGACTCCCCTTTCTGTCATCACATTTTAACCAAACGGGCAGGACACGAGCATTTGCAGCATTACATCAATCTAAAACAATGGCTTACTTCTGACAAAATCAAAACAAAACTGAAACAAACATGTACACCCCCCAAAAAACAAAACATGAAATGCAAGTGAAAGGGGGGGGGGGGGGGGGGGGAAGCTCTATCTCTCTCACTGTGTGTGTATGTGTATGTGTGAAAATCAAAATGTTTCACCAATCACCAATGCGCAAACTTCATATCATTAAAAATTGGCACTACTTCACAACAGCAGCATCTTGACTAAATATTAAAAAAAAAAAAAAAAATCACATAAGAGGCCTCTTGGACCTTGATTCAGAACAGGTACAGTTGACAGAAAAGATCTCATCAGATGATTTTTGCGCACACTGCATTGCTGACAGAGGTCAGTGACCTGCCTGAAGACGGTCAACCCAGGACAGAAAAGATCTCACCAGGTGATTTTGGTGGACACTACACTGCTGACAGAGGTCAGTAACCTGCCTGAAGACAGTCAGCCCAGGACAGAAAAGATCTCATCAGATGATTTCTGTGGACACTACATTGCTGACAGAGGTCAGTGACCTGCCTGAAGACGGTCAGCCAAGGACAGAAAATATCTCATCAGATGATTTCTGGCACACTACATTGCTGACAGAGGTCAGTGACCAGCCAGCCAACAGTCAACCCAGGACAGAAAAGATCATGAGATTTTGATGGACACTACACTGCTGACAGAGGTCAGTGACCAGCCAGTCAACAGTCAACCCAGGACAGAAAAGATCATGAGATTTTGATGGACACTACACTGCTGACAGAGGTCAGTGACCACCAGCAACAGTCAACCCAGGACAGAAAGATCAGAGATTTTGGACATACATGCTGACAGAGGTCAGTGACCAGCCAGCCGACAGTCACCAGGAAGAAGATCATGAGATTTTGATGGACACTACACTGCTGACAGAGGTCAGTGACCAGCCAGTCGACAGTCAACCCAGGACAGAAAAGATCATGAGATTTTGATGGACACTACACTGCTGACAGAGGTCAGTGACCAGCCAGTCAACAGTCAACCCAGGACAGAAAAGATCATGAGATTTTGATGGACACTACACTGCTGACAGAGGTCAGTGACCAGCCAGCCAACAGTCAACCCAGGACAGAAAAGATCATGAGATTTTGATGGACACTACACTGCTGACAGAGGTCAGTGACTGCTAGCCGATTGGTCAGGCCAGGACTGAAAAGATCTCATCAGGCGATTTTGATGGACATACACTGCTGACATAGGTCAGTGACAGCCAGCCGACAGTCAACCCAGGACAGAAAAGATCATGAGATTTTGATGGACACTACACTGCTGACAGAGGTCAGTGACCAGCCAGTCGACAGTCAACCAGGACAGAAAAGATCATGAGATTTGATGGACACTACACTGCGACAGAGGTCAGTGACAGCCAGTCGACAGTCAACCAGGACAGAAAGTCATGAGATTTGATGGACACTACACTGCTGACAGAGGTCAGTGATCTGCCAGCCGATTGGTCAGCCCAGGACAGAAAAGATCTCATCAGGTGATTTTGATGGACACTACACTGCTGACAGAGGTCAATGACCTGCCAGCTGATTGGTCAGCCCAGGACAGAAAAGATCTCATCAGGTGATTTTCATGGACACTACACTGCTGACAGAGGTCAGTGATCTGCCAGCCGATTGGTCAGCCCAGGACAGAAAAGATCATGAGATTTTGCTGGACACTACACTGCCAACATAGGTCAGTGACCTGCCAGCCGACAGTCAGCCCAGGACAAACCACACCCACAGCACTATCATCATGCTCCATTCACATCACATATCTTACATTCATCATCCAGCTAATGGTTGGTCCTACCCTTTCTTCACCGCCTATTTCTGTCAGCTGGTCTTTAGCAAATCTGTCTCTTAATCCTTAAACTAACCTGTAAATATAATCCTTGTGCATACAAACAGATTAGTGGAAGTCAACTATAATTACTCTCTGAGACACAGAAAAAAATCTATGCCTCTCCTCCAATTTCTGTCATCCATAATTACCAGTGAAAAAAAAGAAAATGCCATCTGACTTCTGTTCTATTATGGTTCCCGCTGCTGTCTGTGCCATTAGTAAGTTTCCTGTGTTTCTGAAGATTTTTGCAGCCATGGTCTCAAGGATTCTTGGACTCATAGATCATCTTGAAGGCCTGCAACACAATATGAACAAAAGTAATGAGACAGAAATAAGGAAAAAGTACAGACAAAATGAAACATGTACATGCAGATTTATCACCCTAGTGTTCTGAATTTGGATGGGAGAGAAATAAACCAGGTTTCACAAAATACTACTGTGGAAAAAAGGGGAATAAAAAAACCAATCACACAACCACACACACACACACACACTCTGATAAAACTTTAAAATCTTGCATCTCACAAATCTTACCACAGAAACTCACAAGGTCCCGTAACCCTAAAACATTACCACACCATAGCAATATAACAGGAAGAAAGACTGTGCATATGCATGTGTGTGTGCGTGTGTGTGTGTGTGTGCGTGCATGCGTGTGCAAGGTATACATGAGCATGTACATGTATGTATTATATATATATTGTCACGGTCGCTAAGCCGGACGGCCCTACCACCCTTACCCACGCCTATCACACACTAGGTCAGACAACACAGCACACTAACACAGTTTTACAATCACGCACGCTTCTTTATTTCACACACACTCCATGGCGCCACCACTCACGCACATCCACAACTGCACACAAGTATCCAATTCCCGCTGACTCACCCTACTCTACTATAATGACCTGGAAGACCCTAACCTAACCTGAAACACCAGTTGCGGTATATCACTGTGACCTGGGACACAGCGATAGCCCGCACACGTGGTGACTAACTACTAGGGACAAGGATTTACCAAAGGGACTCTAATCTCTTAACGACTGCTACCACCCACACCTCTCCCCAGGACTCACCCTTCTCTTTTAACCCAGGACCACTACCAAACTGGTCGCTGCGTCCCTAAGGGAGGCAACGACAAGTACCCTACACTGAACCGGCCACTACGTCCTAAAAGGAGGCAGTAGCTAACACCCCTAACCCTACTGCCTAACGCTACACCCCTTCTACCACAAACATGGGACAACCCATCCCGGCCCGGAAAGCTCCAGTCCTCGGCGCTGTACGTGGCCCCTCACAGGCTGACACCTCCCCGGAAGACTCTGCACCCCGGCGCTGTCCGTGGCTCCTCCGCGGACCGACACCCTCCCCGAAGACTCTGCACCCCGGCGCTGACCGTGGCTTCCCGCAGTCTGACTCCTCCCTGCGATGGGCACGACACCCAACGTACACAACAGACGCCCTCTCGACGGGTCCGGGGCTCGTAGGACGCCTCCTCCTCTGAAGGCCCCGCCGGACACCAAGGGTGAGAAAGGCCTGGTGCAGCGCCCTCTCACAGGACGCCTGAACAGGGACGAGGAACCAGTGCCGGAGAACTCCCGGAAGAGTATCGGCAGCCGGAGGAGAGCTGCCCCACAGAAGGCAGACGGCCTGGGTGGTCTCCCTCTCCCGGGAAAACAACAGGTACTGGAAAGCGCCGCTCACCTGCCGGCACGCAGCAGTAGACTGCGGTGATCTGGCCCCAGCCTCAGGACGGAACAGGATACCTGGACATACAGACGATCAACCACACCAGTTCTGCAACTGGCTGACAGTGGCTGCAACAAGGACGACACCGACTCAGCACAGGCCAAGGGCACCCAAACCCGACGAGGACCTGGCACTAACTATGACTCGAAGTCACTCTTCAAAAACTACCGGCGCTGCCGCCGCACCTACAAGGAGTACGTCCACTCCGACGAACACCAGGGACCGAAGTGAAGCTACCCCAACGCATTCCGCCCTGGTCGGAATCAAGCGAACTCTACTCACCACACAAAACAACGATTGGTCAGAGAAGTGTATCCCTCCGCAGAGCTGACACGCCTGACCAATGGACTGGTTGTTGCTCGTGCAACAACACGACAATTTACCACAACAACTCACTTGCTCGACAACACCAACAACAGCCGATATCCTGCCCCGCCTTCTCTGGTATAGAACCAAAGTAACAAAAGGGTAACAATCGGGAATGAAACCAACCTCCCGCTTCCATTCCATCAATAAATGAAGACTGGAAGGAAAGAATACTGTATGTCCTATTTCCCCAGCCTCCTACCTAGCCTAATCTTTCTACCTAACCCTGAGGAACTTAACCTAACTCTAGCTAACTAAACCCCAGTCTTACCCCGCGCGCACGCGCGTGCACGCACGCACACACACACACACACACACACACACACACACACACACACACACACACACACACACACACACACACACGCACGCATACATGCACGCTCTATATCTTGAATCCACACCACTCTTAAACACGTGGACGTACTAGTTTAGTACCGCCGATCGGTGACACACCCCCCTGCCTAAGTTTTAACTACAGGTTAAAACAAACAACAACTTCTCACTCGATCGGCGTTTTAGCCACACCCTACCTATAACAATCCAATTTCCCATCACTCATTCTGTCCTACTGTTACTTTCGATGCACTCAAAAACTTCCATCACAACAGCATCAACTTTTAAATACATCAACAATCACAGGTTACATTAATCAACCTGGTCTAACGCTGCCACATATGACCTTAATGCAGGCACTTACAGGCAGCCGTTACACTACGCACTACATATAAACTTCATAACTGACGCTGCTCTGGCTATGCACGACCGCTGTGCGACACGTGCTACAAACACCACACCCTCAGTAACACTTGCTACGTCATTCTCTTCCCATGACACATGCATAACTTCAATAATGTCAACCCCTCATGACTCACGTAAATGGAACTTAAGGTTCCTCTCTCTCTCTCTCTCTCTCTCTCTCTCTCTCTCTCTCTCTCTCTCTCTCTCTGTCAATCGACTCAAGAAGTCTGCCGCCACATTGTCCTTTCCAGACACTGCCTGCACCGTAAACTGAAATGGCTGCAGCTGCAGTGCCCACCTTGTGATTCTCCCACTAGTACTCTAGACCCCACAGCTACCTTCCTGGGTTTCGTCCTCAAATGAAAATGTCGCTTGTACGTGCAAGCTGCTGTTGCCAAGTTCTTTGCCAACTCACACGTCTTAGCTATTTTGTTCCTTAGGTTGACGACGTACTCTGTAGCTGTGCAGAGCTCTTGCCTCTCGGGTTGCAACCACCGATCTCTCAGTATCTGCATGGGCCTGCGCATCAGTGGCATCCTTACAAGGGGAACTCTTGAGACTCTTCCCTTGTCCACAGTACGCTGACACTGGAAGCATGACTGGCAGTACCGACGAATGTCAGCATGCATGCCTGGCCAATAAAAATGGCGACCAACTCGCTCCTTGGTTCGGGTGGTACCTAAGTGACCAGACATGGGTACGTCGTGGCCTAGCTTCATCACCGTGGTCCGTAGTTCAGCTGGGATGCAGATCTGATTCGCTACGTCCTTGGGACCCTCAAACCGCCTGACCAGTACACCAGACTTCCGCGCGTACTCAACTCGTCCAAACTTGGTGTGGAAGTGCGTCCCTGCTTCACACGCACTCCGAGCCTTCCTCAAGGTTTCATCCTGGTCCTGCATCTGAATTAACTGCTGGGTAGAGGTGTTCAGAATGCATTCCTCGACGGGCAGTGGTACAGGTTCTTGCTGCTCCCTGGCTCTCTGCGCGCGTGTCTGCACTGCCCCTACCAACGCCGGGTCTGCGTATACAGGCACACGTGTCCAACCAGGATCTCCTACTCTCTTTGCGAAGTTTCCGATCAGGACTTCCTGCACAGGGCTATTCATGACCAAAACCTCCAACTTCCCTGCGATGAATGGTGACTTCAACTCTACTACCGCCACAGGTAACACAGACCTACATCTGGATTCAGCCAACACTACTGGGACTGTCTCTCCTGTGTACGCATCTGCCGGTACTAACCACTTGGCCACTACGGTGTGTCCGGCACCAGTGTCCCGTAATCCATTGGCCGGAGACCCGTTAACTTCTACAATGCACGCAGGCTCGTACCGCTGCTCAGCGCATGGGCGACACAACGTAGGGACTACTCGAGCTTGGGCTGGTCACAACAATGAACAGCTCCAACAGAATGGGGCTCAGGGCATTTCCTAGCGATGTGGTCTGGCTTCTTGCAGTTGAAACAAACTATGGTCGATCTAGGCCCTTCTGATCTCCTGTTCAGCTGCTGTAGTGCACCATCACTTTGTTGGGACCTCCCTGCGGGCTGGCTCCCTGCTGTTTCACGTGTATTACCCAGGTTGGGCTGGTTAACTGTTCGGTCTTGTCTCGCCTTCCTCCCCAGTCTTTTAGCCTCTGCCAAAACAGTAGCTTCTGTTGCAAGTTGTTTAACAGTTTTCGGGCATGTCTTCCGGACCTCGATCGTGAACTCTGGGGACAGCAGCTGGTAAAACTGTTCTTGAAAAAGCAGATCCTTTACATCCTCTGCCACACTCTCATCCTTGCCCGCTGCCGCACACCAGAGGGAAAACCACCGCTTCATCCTTCCCAGCATCTGGCCAAAAGTCTCAGCAGCGTCCTTCTTGATGCTCCTGAACTTTTCCCGGTAGGCCTCAGCATCTAGCCTGAAGTGGCTTAACAGGGCGCCCTTTATCTGATCATAGTCGCCTAACTCATCCGCGCTTAACCGCATCACTGCTTCTCTAGCCTTTCCTCTCAGTAGAGACATCAGACGTGTGGGCCATGAGGTCTTGCTCCACTTGCACATCTGGGCTACACGCTCAAATTGGGCGATGAAAGCGTCCACGTCGTCGTTCTCTCCCAACGGCTCAAGGTGGACATGCTTCGTTTCCTCCACCTCAATCAAGCGTTTCCTATGCGCTGCTTCATCTAAGGCCTGTCTCTCTTGTATGATTAGCTCTCGCTCTCTTGCCTCTAACTCGGCTTCATCCCTTCGTCTCTTGAGATCTAACTCGGCTTGCCGTGCTTGAGCTTCTATTTCCCTTATTGCCCTTTCTTCCTCCATCTTCTTCCTCTGCAGTTCCAGTTCCATCTGTCTCGCTGCTTTCTCGTCTTCATCCTTCCGCTTTAACCTTTCCCTCTCCTCTTCGATCTTCTTCTGCTTCACCTCTAGTTCCCTCTGCCTAGCAGCTTTCTCCTCTTCTATCTTCCTCTGCTGCATCTCTAGCTCCCTCTGTCTATCAGCTTTCTCCTCTTCTATCTTCCTCTGCTGCATCTCTAGCTCCCTCTGTCTATCAGCTTTCTCCTCTTCTATCTTCCTCTGCTGCATCTCTAGCTCCCTCTGCCTAGCAGCCTTCTTCTCTTCAATCTGCGTCCGCTGCATTTCTAGCTCCCTCTCATCCTTCATCTTCTGCCTCACTTTCTCCTCTTCATCCTTCATCTTCTGCCTCACTTTCTCCTCCATCCGGAGCTCCAATTCTGCTTCTCTCGCCGTCTTCTCACCCTCATTACGTACCGAGTCTGTGACGAACTTGGCGAGGTCTCCCCCAGCTAAACCCATCGCCGCTCCCAACTTGGCAAACTTTGCATAAGCCCCCGTCCCCTGTTCTTGATCCACCCCCGCATCCTGGTCACTAACCTTAGGTTTGGTATCCGCCATAGGGGCCTGTGGATCCATGACACTATCGGGGTCGTACTGCGGATGGGCTCGGGTGTGTTTAGACATAGGGTACCCCTACCACCACAGAACTAGCAACGGACAGTATGCGATCTGAGCGCAACTGGAGGTTCCTGACTACGCACTAGCCCCGGAAGCAACTCAGCACAAGTACACAATACTCTCAATGTGTCACGCACCAAGCATAACTCCACCCACACTTGTGTACCTCATACATATACCCACATGGGCTCCAACCCATATAATACTACCGATGCACTGTCTGGTCACTGACTGAATCACGTGACACCGTGTGTCCACCGTCCACTGTGCATGCGCACCAGTTACCCACAGTCACAGGCCTCACTGTCTCTGGTAGGCCGCACCCACACGATCAGTGCACTTGCACCCCGCAAGTCCATATGCACTCCCAGCACACCTTAGTGTCACAACCCTGCGCACCCTTGTGCTTCCCACACACAGTCACCTGGGCTTACTCTGCCCTTAATCCCCACAGGATATCCGAGCACACAGCGTGCACAGTCACGGGCCGGGTACCACTCTACCTACTCACTGGGGTTATACCACATGTAAGGGACACAAAAGACACCTGGTACCCTCCGGCACCTCACCTACACTGTACGGTGTAATCACTCACACTTCCATCAACCACTCAAAGTTTATTGACCATTCATACCTCACTCACTCGGTAGCGCCAACCCATTCACACCAACACAAGTGCCCTGCCCTATGCCAATGGAAACCTGCCTGAAGTGAACAGGGACACTACGTACCACCTACCAGGGTACTGGTACGCTCCCACCAACCACCCACTTACATTTCACACAACGTACACACCGGACACAACACCCCCCTTACCTCCCTCCTAACTACCTATCATCTACCCAGAACCCCTTATGGTACCCCGCATCTCCACCAAAGTGTCACGGTCGCTAAGCCGGACGGCCCTACCACCCTTACCCACGCCTATCACACACTAGGTCAGACAACACAGCACACTAACACAGTTTTACAATCACGCACGCTTCTTTATTTCACACACACTCCATGGCGCCACCACTCACGCACATCCACAACTGCACACAAGTATCCAATTCCCGCTGACTCACCCTACTCTACTATAATGACCTGGAAGACCCTAACCTAACCTGAAACACCAGTTGCGGTATATCACTGTGACCTGGGGACACAGCGATAGCCCGCACACGTGGTGACTAACTACTAGGGACAAGGATTTACCAAAGGGACTCTAATCTCTTAACGACTGCTACCACCCACACCTCTCCCCAGGACTCACCCTTCTCTTTTAACCCAGGACCACTACCAAACTGGTCGCTGCGTCCCTAAGGGAGGCAACGACAAGTACCCTACACTGAACCGGCCACTACGTCCTAAAAGGAGGCAGTAGCTAACACCCCTAACCCTACTGCCTAACGCTACACCCCTTCTACCACAAACATGGGACAACCCATCCCGGCCCGGAAAGCTCCAGTCCTCGGCGCTGTACGTGGCCCCTCACAGGCTGACACCTCCCCGGAAGACTCTGCACCCCAGCGCTGTCCGTGGCTCCTCCGCGGACCGACACCCTCCCCGAAGACTCTGCACCCCGGCGCTGACCGTGGCTTCCCGCAGTCTGACTCCTCCCTGCGATGGGCACGACACCCAACGTACACAACAGACGCCCTCTCGACGGGTCCGGGGCTCGTAGGACGCCTCCTCCTCTGAAGGCCCCGCCGGACACCAAGGGTGAGAAAGGCCTGGTGCAGCGCCCTCTCACAGGACGCCTGAACAGGGACGAGGAACCAGTGCCGGAGAACTCCCGGAAGAGTATCGGCAGCCGGAGGAGAGCTGCCCCACAGAAGGCAGACGGCCTGGGTGGTCTCCCTCTCCCGGGAAAACAACAGGTACTGGAAAGCGCCGCTCACCTGCCGGCACGCAGCAGTAGACTGCGGTGATCTGGCCCCAGCCTCAGGACGGAACAGGATACCTGGACATACAGACGATCAACCACACCAGTTCTGCAACTGGCTGACAGTGGCTGCAACAAGGACGACACCGACTCAGCACAGGCCAAGGGCACCCAAACCCGACGAGGACCTGGCACTAACTATGACTCGAAGTCACTCTTCAAAAACTACCGGCGCTGCCGCCGCACCTACAAGGAGTACGTCCACTCCGACGAACACCAGGGACCGAAGTGAAGCTACCCCAACGCATTCCGCCCTGGTCGGAATCAAGCGAACTCTACTCACCACACAAAACAACGATTGGTCAGAGAAGTGTATCCCTCCGCAGAGCTGACACGCCTGACCAACGGACTGGTTGTTGCTCGTGCAACAACACGACAATTTACCACAACAACTCACTTGCTCGACAACACCAACAACAGCCGATATCCTGCCCCGCCTTCTCTGGTATAGAACCAAAGTAACAAAAGGGTAACAATCGGGAATGAAACCAACCTCCCGCTTCCATTCCATCAATAAATGAAGACTGGAAGGAAAGAATACTGTATGTCCTATTTCCCCAGCCTCCTACCTAGCCTAATCTTTCTACCTAACCCTGAGGAACTTAACCTAACTCTAGCTAACTAAACCCCAGTCTTACCCCGCGCGCACAGCGCGTGCACGCACGCACACACACACACACACACACACACACACACACACACACACACACACACACACACACACACGCACGCATACATGCACGCTCTATATCTTGAATCCACACCACTCTTAAACACGTGGACGTACTAGTTTAGTACCGCCGATCGGTGACATATATATATATATATCTGTGCATGTATGCATTTGTGTGCGCGTCTGTATACATACATGAGTACGTGTGCATGGGTTTGAGAGTGAAGGAATGAGTTCATGGTGAATACAAAAAAAAGGTTACTATTTACATGTATCCAACATCCCTGGAGGAGGTCAGCTTCTCTAGGTTGCCAACTCTTGGAAACAATACCAACAAAATGGCTACCAGACTAAACAACACATTGTCTTTGGAAAAAAAAACCAAAAAGAAACCACCAGTAACATAGTAAAGGTGTTTGTTAACTTTCTTTTAAAACTTATCCACCCCTACCCATCCCCTTCCTCTGCACACTCCCCCTGCCAATCCCCTCCAAGCCTCACTTTCTGCATGGCAGCAACCCATGCCATGCCTGCTTTTTTGCTGGGGCCGTCCTCCACAGTCATCTTGACAATCTCCACCTCTGGGTTGGGGGCGGGGCCCACCATGTAGCGAATGGCAATGCCTGTGCCCAGCCTGTTGCCTGTCAAACAGGAATCAAAATCCACGGGTGATGTACGATGCTGAACAAGAGCAGGAGGGTCCCCAGAAAAATAAACCCCTATTCCCATTTGAAGTTTAGAGTTTTACTGAACAACAGAAAACAGACATTACGCAAACATGCATTCTTGTCTCTGTGTGTGTGTGTGTGTGTGTGAGAAAGAGCGGGTGGGATGGGGGAGGAGGGGGGAGGGGGAGGGTATTCATGAACTATAACAAAGCCTTTAAAGCTTCAAACCTATTTCACTTTCTGTTAAAAACGAAGAAACAAGAATTAACTTATAAACTCGCACACTAATGATCATTCAAAACAAAAAAGATGAACAATATGGTTTAAAGGGACTGGGTATCTGTATTTGAAACACAAGCTGTACTTGAAGCACATGCAACACAAAATCTCCTTGATTCAATAACTTTCTGCTGATCAGATCATCAACAAATCTTAATAGACGGACAGCATCATTTTCACGACAGCAGGATCCCTGTCTGAAAGGCAGAGTATAGAAATCAACACAGATCATTAGTGATCACTAGGATACCTGTGTCGATTTCTACAAGTACAAAGAAACCTTCCCAAACACAACAGGCAAATACAGGGCACACAGGTTTCTCACACGTCAAAAAAAAGAAATCATACCAATAAAAAATTTTTTAAATCACACAGAAACAAAAGTGTAACATCCCCATCCTACCTACAAACATGTCACCATGATTTACTTATTTCAAAGATTTAAGCTCAAATTTCTTCACTTCACCATTCCAACTAAACACAGATGATATAGACATGGGTACAAGTGGGATTAACAAAAAAAAAAACACAACCAAACAAACAAAAAACAACAAACTCCCCCCCCCCCCCCCCCCCCAGAAAAAACAACAACCTGAACACACACACATACATACACACACACACACACACACACACACACACACACACAATTGCCGAACAATTTTTCTACAGCCGTTGATTATGCGGTATGCACACCACACAGAAAAACTGCCGTCACATTGTCATACATCAAGAGCAACTCACACCTAAGTGCTCAAATTGTACAAAGAACTTTTACCAAAGCACTAAAGCAGGATGATCTTGGCAAGCAGAAACAGGGACATATAAATAACAAACATTCCAAATGACTACATAACCTATAAGCAGGGACACATAAATAACAAACATTCCAAATGACTACATAACCTATAAACAGGGACATATAAATAACAAACATTCCAAATGACTACATCACCTATAAGCAGGGACATATAAATAACAAACATTCCAAATGACTACATCACCTATAAGCAGGGACATATAAATAACAAACATTCCAAATGACTACATCACCTATAAGCAGGGACATATAAATAACAAACATTCCAAATGACTACATCACCTATAAGCAGGGACACAAATAACAAACATTCCAAATGACTACATCACCTATAAGCAGGGACATATAAATAACGAACATTCCAAATGACTACATCACCTATAAGCAGGGACATATAAATAACAAACATTCCAAATGACTACATAACCTATAAGCAGGGACATATAAATAACAAACATTCCGAATGACTACATAACCTATAAGCAGGGACATATAAATAACAAACATTCCAAATGACTACATAACCTATAAGCAGGGACATATAAATAACAAACATTCCGAATGACTACATAACCTATAAACAGGGACATATAAATAACAAACATTCCGAATGACTACATAACCTATAAGCAGGGACATATAAATAACAAACATTCCGAATGACTACATAACCTATAAGCAATGTCCATCTTTCAGGCATGCATGCCCATCTCTCTACCTTACCTTTACAGAACAATTTTTTTCATTTTTCACACGCATTTGTACCAATGCTGCATGCAGTAAATTTTTAAGCTGAGTCCAATACCAGTCAGTCTCAGATCTGGCTGTTATTCTTGATGGTTAGTAGTGATGGTTCCCCCCCAAAAGCTGTGAAACACCATGTCTCTTTTGGCATCATCAGCCCCAAATTAAACAGGTGTTCCAGAATGTTCTCTTCCTTGATCTATCCTAACAGCTGTCTTTTCAGAGCTTTCATCTGAACCACTCATTTTTCCCTCTGGCTGTCTTCTAAAAAAAAAAAAGTTTTTTTTTTGTTTAAGTTTGTTCATCTTCAGAGTCCATTCTGGGCTGCCATCTAAAAAAAATTATTAAAAAAAATGTGTTCATCTTCAGTATTTATTCTGAGGCGTTACTCTCATTCCATCATCCCCTCTGCTGTTCCCTTCCCTCTCTTACACAACCATCGACATAAGGTAACCAGCTGCCGTAGCACAGTGGGTAGCGTTGAAGCTTCCAAGCAGGGGGGTCATAGGTTTGAATCCTCTCAGTGCCACTTACATTTGTGTGATTGTTGGTCCATGATGACCGGTTCCTACCTAAACGCCAGGTTGCTAAGGGCTCAGCTGGGGAGACTGAAACCACGCACCTGAGGTTTTCATTCACGACATCGATGAGTCTCCCAATGAGTCGCTCACATTTCCAGACCAACACAGTAGGTGTCTGTATCTCTCAGACCTGATGGATGCTGGGATGTATTTTGAAAGCAAGTGTAGAGTTCAGCCCTGTGATGACGTCTCAGACTGGAACAGAATTCCATAGCATCATCTTCAACCTCCTCAAGGATCAGCATGATTAAAACATATCAAATTCTGTGGCTCTTCATGCCCTGCTCTCCTGGTGACTTCAGTTCTGATTTCCTCATGCCCTTACTGTGTTTCCGTCCAGGTGGCTGGTACTGGCAAGTTCACAGGTATTGTTGTTGGATGGATGTAGCGGAGGTACTGGCAAGTTCACAGGTATTGTTGTTGGATGGATGTAGCGGAGGTACTGGCAAGTTCACAGGTATTGTTGTTGGATGGATGTAGCGGAGGTACTGGCAAGTTCACAGGTATTGTTGTTGGATGGATGTAGCGGAGGTACTGGCAAGTTCACAGGTATTGTTGTTGGATGGATGTAGCGGAGGTACTGGCAAGTTCACAGGTATTGTTGTTGGATGGATGTAGTGGAGGTACTGGCAAGTTCACAGGTATTGTTGTTGGATGGATGTAGCGGAGGTACTGGCAAGTTCACAGGTATTGTTGTTGGATGGATGTAGCGGAGGTACTGGCAAGTTCACAGGTATTGTTGTTGGATGGATGTAGCGGAGGTACTGGCAAGTTCACAGGTATTGTTGTTGGATGGATGTAGCGGCGGTGCTGGCAAGTTCACAGGTATTGTTGTTGGATGGATGTAGCGGCGGTTCTGGCAAGTTCACAGGTATTGTCGTTGGATGGATGTTGCGGCATCCTTCACAGGGAGACCCTCACTCACACTCACTCCATGACTAAACAATTAATGTTGTTAGTAGGCGGCTTATTAGGGAGTGTATTGAATATGTTGGATCAGAACAGTCACCAATGACCACTATCCAAGTGATTCAGTTGCAGTGCAGTGTCTCCTTTGGTGGGTTTCCTCTTGACAACCTGACACCGACTCTCCCTGTAGACCGCCGGTGCCAGGGCTGTGACAGAAAAAGCTAGGCTGTGACTGTGGACGGGGGGCTGGAATCAGTGGCATGGGGGTAACACCACTCAAGTGGCACAGAGGATGACAGGCTATAGACATCTGCTCATGTTCAAATGTTTGATTCTAAGTCTGCTATCGTTTTGACATGAATCAGACCTGGATTCCACTAGATCCCCATGTACTGGCCACCAACTATAAATAATGGTTAAAAAAAAAACATTATGGAGAGACTTACTGAGCTATCCATCTTCATTTCAGCTAACAAAGCCTGCAGTCTAGGACTGTACAAGTCACATCCAGAAAACAGAAAACACAGCAACCTAGTACTTCAGTGTGTGAACAGACACAAGCCAACATTACTTCTGAACTTATTTTCCATACAAGAGACAAAAACACCACTCTTTCTCTTTCACTCAGCAACTAAAACACTGCACACACAAGCACATCTGCCTCCTGAAAAGAGAACAGAGAAGTTGGAGACCAACACAGGAAAACTAGATGGCAGCAATACGGGCTATGTAGAGATAATAAACATTTACCCTAAGTAACGTCAGAAGACATCTGCAAGTCACTTGCAGACAAAACTGTGCGAAAGGGAAAGAGTGAAAAACAGAACAATGATGTGGGCATGCATACAACCGTGCATGCAAATTTGATTCTGCACCACTTCATTTCGTGTCAATGTGCATGCAATATATATATGTATGTATGTTTGTTATTGGTGTCAGTGCAAATAACGTATCATTCCTGCTTTCACAACATTTCTCTCCCACCTGTCACACCCTTTTGCTCTTAACAAATGTTAAATGCATAAAAAGCAAAAATTTTTCTGATTTAATGACCAGATGCTCTCATAATTAACACGGTCTCAAATATAGTTTTTAAACATCTGAACTGCTTTAATTTCCTAGAGTCATAACTTATGACAAAGACAAGCCAGACGATGAGGGATCATAGATCACAGACAAACAAGTTAAAATCATGCAGTACTGTTTACAGCCCAGCCAACCACAAAGTGCAATCAGGATAGGACAAAACAGTCATGTTCATGACAAAAACATCACATACTGAAAAGAAGGTGGAGAGATGGGAGGAGTTCGGGGGGAGGGAGAGAGAGAGAGAGAGAGAGAGAACATGACAGGGGCACAAAGATACACTAACAACTCTTTGAAGATAGACACCCCTCCTCCACCCAATCCCATCCCACCCTCTCCCTCCTTACCCTCCCAGTCTGCTCTATGACCTTGTGAAATGATGGACTCCCCTCTAACCCCATCACTCTTGATCATTCAGCTTTCTGTGCAACTTTGACAACTCATGACCACTGTGCTGAGCTGGGAGAACAGAGCTTCGGTGTCATCCTTGGGCTTTGTTTTTATAATGATGCAGAGAGTGGTTACTGGAAGAAAATGAAACCAATCAGACATCACCGAGTACTACACACAAAGCAAACGCTGCAAAGAGGGGCAAAAAAAAAAAAATGTTGACAACAACAAAACCCAGAAAAAAGAACACCAGAATGTACTTGCACACACACTCTGTTAACACTGAAAGACATGAATAGCTAATTGAACATAAAACAGGAAAAAAAAACAAAAAAACATCCCAAACTTATGAACACTGCAAAGCAACTTCTCATGAAATGGCATTCTTTTCCTGAGAAAGCAACTATGACTTTTGTCACAGATATCGAACCTGAGTCCACTGCAGCGGAATGCATAAAGTCTCATCATATTAATCATCATCACACCAAAAAAAATTTTTTTTTTAAATGATGACATTGGAACATGCTGTTTAACTTCAAATGTTGGAAGATGCTGATTTCAAAGACAGGCAGTGCCAATACTTTGACATTAGGGATTCCCTTGACCTTGGCACAGGAACAAATTCAATCAGTACATGTCTTGTTGACCGAAGTTGGAAACCAAAGTGTTTTAGCATAGACAATGACCGCAACAGAAGTCAGCCACTTAACAACAGTCAACCATGTGGTCAGTATGCTGGTTTCATTACCCACACTGGGGTTTTCACTGACATTTCTCATATGGCAGTACATACAAACATATGCATGACTTTGTCATGAAGTGCAAAATGTACAATAGTAACTGTGCAGGGAAGCACCTGAACATAAAATGCATGTCGTTTGAAGAATACACAGGTATACACATTTTCACAATTTCTGTAAACAGGAGTTGAACATGGCTACTGGATCTGAATGGGCGGAAAACTGGACTAGAAATGATGTGCATGCTATTAAAGACTGCATGCATATGTTATCAGCTGTGTGGTTAAAAATGTATCTGCAACTGCATAGGCAGGCAAGCCAGTTTAGGTCCGATTCGCATTTTCATTTAAGTGCACTCATTATCAATTTCTCAAGTGATTGTGAACAATGAATCGTTTGAGGATTAACCCATTCACTGCTTGAAAATGTTACAAACAAAGGCTTTCCCAGTGCCAGGGAAATCTAATGATTTGGGGGTAATAATTAACAAAAAATTCTAGCTCAGAAACTACAGAAGATATAACAATGAAATAATATGATTTTTGAAGGAAATTGAATGAAGATTTTGAATCTGGGCTTCTTTTGTTTTAATTTTGATAATAAAAAAATATTTAGGCATTTAGATTTGGATAGATTTTTTTGCACGATCAAAAACATGTGTATTTACCACTACAGCTTCACATCCAAAAAAGAACACAAAGCAAAAAAGTTGAAAATAAAGTTTGTATTGTCACACTACACATGTAAATGAAAGTAAAACAGTTTAGAAGTCTATCAAGACGCTCACACTCTATGCAGACAGGTCAGTCCACGACCACGCCCCCCTCCCCCCACCATGCCCCCTTGCTGGACTTCAACCCTCTCTTTCACTCCTCCTCTTCTCCTACCTTTCCCTCTGCCCCGTGTCATGCCGCGAGCAGGCCACGCTCCCCTCTCACGCTGACTATCACATCACTGGCCACTGGCACGCAGTGCAGAGTACACACTAGGCGAGCTCGTTCGACGCTGGCAAACCTGAGGTCACTCAGCCCGACACAGTAACTGACGAATACAGTCGGCAATTCCATCACAATCATCATCTCACCTTCATGCTCGAGTAAGTCGTTGAATAAAAGATTATTGTCTTTGTCAAAAATGATTAGCAGAGCCTGCTCAGCTGTAAATACGTTGATTTGGTCGCTACGCTTGTCAAAGGTTGCGCCGCCATCTTTGCAAGCGAGACGAAGTGCTGGCTGGTCATCCAGTCAGTGATGAGAATAAATGGGCTTTCCCCTCACGTGTGGTCATTTGCATATCATTTTAATACTCCAGACATATAAGGCTTACTACGCACACTCTATTTGAGTCCGTTGATAGAAATAGTAACGAATGAAAATTCAAGAAAAATGCATGACGTCAGTGGACGGCCCATAGGCACTGGGAAAGCATTTTTACTTCGGCGTCAGCTGACGGCTTATAGGCACTCTTCGGGTTAATAATCTGTAAATTTAACAAGACTTACCTGGAAGTTGATGTTACATCAGAATTACTTTGAGTGTATGGAGGGAGTGAGCAATTACTTGCCTACCCATCTCATCTCTGGATGATTCTGATACACCCATCCTGGAACTGTCTCTACTGTATCCACTGGTAATGCGAGACTATTCGCTTCTGAATACTGGCAAGGTGCGTGAGCACCACATCCCATATAACTGCTCAATCCTGGAACTGTCTCTACTGTATCCACTGGTAATGCGAGACTATTCGCTTCTGAATACTGGCCAGATGTGTGTGCACCATATCCCATATAACTGCTCAATCCTGTTTCTAGACTCTGAACAACTCTGATTTTACCTCAACCAACATCCAAATCTCTAAAAATCGACTAATCAATATCAATTCCGGAGATCAGACCATGCATCATTCCTTTCAGACTGATATTGTCTCTGAATTGTCCCATGTCTGCTGCATCACTCATTTCTTCTAAACACACTCCTTTTGCCTATAAACAGATCAACTGTGGAACACCAAGCAAGAGAACAGTTGACAGATGTCCTACATGGTCTTTCAGATAGCTGGCAGGTAAAATACACCATAAATCTTCATACACCAGTACACACACTGCCACCTTTTCCTCTCTCTTTCTCCTGTGATCAACTACTATCAAACGCTCAGTCACCTCACCTTGCTGATCCGATTCAGAAGCCATGATCTGCACGTTCTCTATTTTGTCCACAGGAATTGTCTCTCGTTTGGACTGTTCTCCCACAAATTCCAGCTTCCTGCAACACACAGACCGGACCAGTTGAGCTCAGCCCCAGGAAAGGTTCTGCTGCCTGTCAAACTGCACAAGCATCAAAACTTCTCATGTTAAACTTCTCGTGTCAAAACATCTCATGACAAACCCTTAAAAACCATGGCAGAGGCCAGTATGTGAAGCAGCGTGAGAAAACAGTATGGCTGATAAAAGAATCCTATGAGGTAAGGTAAGGTAATGCTGCTTATAGTGCAGACGACTGCAAAGGGCCATATCAGGGCTGTCACCGTGCTGAAGAATCCTATGAAGTAAGGATTCTACAGAATTCTATGAAGTGAGAATTTTATGAAATAATAATACAGTATGCACATGTCATACGCACACACTCTCACACATGCACAAACAGCCACACCTTAGACTCCACAACCAGGTGACATGCTGTTTACCTGAGGTAATAAACGCAGACAGTCTCACGCACACACACAGACAGCCACACCTTTAGACTCCACAACCAGGTGACATGCTGTTTGCCTGTGGTAATAAACACAGTCTCACACACACACACACACACACACACACACACACACACACACACACACACAGAGCCACACCTCAAACTCCACAACCAGGTGACATGCTGATTACCTGTGGTAATAAACACAGACTCTCACACACACACAAACAGCCACACCTTAGACTCCACAACCAGGTAACATGTTGTTTACCTCTGGTAATAAACACAGACACTCACACACACGTACAGCCAGCCACACCTTAAGACTCCACAACCAGGTGACATGCTGTTTACCTGTGGTAATAAACACAGACACACTCACAGCCAGCCACACCTTAGACTCCAAAACCAGGTGACATGCTGTTCACCTGTGGTAATAAACAGACACTCTCACACACATACAGCCAGCCACACCTTAAGTCTCCACAACAAGGTAACATGCAGTTTACTTGAGGTAATAAACACAGACATTCACACACACACACGCAGACAGCCACACCTTAGACTCCACAACCAGGTGACTCGCTGTTTACCTGTGGTCCTGCGACAAGCGGCAGGTGAACACTTCCTCCTCCTCAGGATTGCTGTTGTTGTCCAGGATATTGAACACGCTTCCTGCAGACACACACACATCAGTCTTCTTTAGTGTTGTGTCATACTCGCCACCAAGAACATCATCATGATGAAGACTTGGCATTTAAGAAGAAAGAGATGCAAATCTTTGCTCATTTTCTGGTCAACAGAGGCATGTGATGTTTGCACTATCAAGTCAACTGCAGTGGATGTATATACATATTCATGTTTATTCAGAAATCTCGAATTTTCATATCACCACTGTTTTACTCATTTGAAAACGGATTTTGCATCTGCAATCAATCTGTTTTTGTTCATTTGGTTGTAATTGTTTGTTTTTGTTTAATTTTTGTTTTAATGGCTCATCTTTACCTAGCAGATGCAAATACTGACTTAACAACCATGTTACTTCACCTGTCATGAAACCCTGTAACTGGAAACAGAGAGAGAGAGAGAAAACACATTCTCAGCATGGCCAATGCTATTCCATGCACTTTTATTTGCTTGCTTGCTTGCTGGTTGTTGATGTTAATCTCCTGTGTGCAATCCCTGGAGCAACTTTTTTTTTTTGTATTCTATTTGCTATTCTTCAATGGCTAAAAGTGTGCCTCTATTTTCTCTTTTTTATTAATTCTCTTCTTTTGTCTTCTTCTCTGTGTGTGTGTGTGTGTGTGTGTGTGTGTGTGTGTGTGTGTGTGTGTATGTGTGTATGTGTGTGTCTGTGTGTCTGTGTGTGTCTGTGTGTGTGTCTGTGTGTGTGTCTGTGTCTGTCTGTGTGTGTGAGTGTGAGTGTGTGTGTGTTGCAACAAATAAAGGATATCGTTTGTTGTCAGTCTCACATCTCAGTTGTTGATATAATGATACTGACCCTATAAAAGGGAACCATAAAGTCTGATTAAAAAGAAAATCAGCAACTCTTCTTCTTCTTCTCTCTCTCTTTTTTAATGATCTTACTCATACTGACATTCAGAGACGACTGACAACAGTAACTCTATATTCTGGCTACTCCCCTGAATAATACAATAGCATCAAAATGCCACATGAAGTAGCAGCAAAACAACACATGAAAAACAATCATCACCATCAGCCACCATGACACACTACTGACCATCCTCAGCCAGAAACTGGACGAGCACATTTCAGTCCCAATCACTACAGGGGCAGCTTTCACCCAGGAACCCCATGAGGAGGAAAGGACATTCAACACATCTCCATTACAGCATCAAAAGTCATCGTTCCTTCTGCATTCCATGCACAAACACACAAACAAAAACTGAAGGGTTCCCAAAGAAAAAATATTTCCCAAAGTCACGATTCTCACCATTTAAGAGCACTTTGAGGTGTCTGTCGAAGAACTCGTTCTCCTTCTTGGTGATGTTCAAGCAGATGTCACAGTGCCGCACAGGGTCCACAAAGCACATGCGGGACAGCACCGCCTGGCCCGAGGTACACTTGTTGCAGAAACACTTCCCACACCTGCGACAATGGTGCTATGGCCACCCAGACAAACTTCTCTGAATGCTCAACAACATGTCACAAGAACAAAAAAGAAAGAATTCTGCAAAGGTAACATGTAAGCATTCAACAATGCATGCGGAACATTTGTGAAGTCAGAATACTAGCAGGTTTCTTTCTTGACTTAGTTTCCACTACTGATGACAATAGAGTACAATTTTTCTAAAAGAATTAATAGACAGGTGGTTTTCTCTGCATGTCTGTCCAGCAAAGAATGGAGGAGAGCTAGTTTTGTTGGCACATTTATGCTTGAATTGCATCTTCTGCAGTCCTATCTTCAGAACTCAGGATTTCAAGAGGGCTTTACTTCACATCACATGCACACACACACACACACAGTGGACCCCCCCCCCCCCCCCCCCAGTCTGTCTGTCTCTCTGTTTGTCTGTGTTCTACCCATCCATCTACCTGTTTATCTATCAAGTGATCAATGTACAAATTCTCATGCGTGTGCCTCTGTGTCTGTGCATATATGAATGGAGGTATATGAGTATATATATATATATATGAGCACATGCATGTGCATGTGTGCTAATTAAGCATGAGACAATATTTGTGATTAATCAGTTCTCTGGTTTAGATTTTAAACACATCACCTCTGGTTCCCTCCGCAATTCCAGCCCACCTTCCCTTCTAGGGAAATGGTTCTTCATTTTGGCATTGACCTAGCTGGACTCTGATCATTATCAGTTGTAATATCCTCAGGCTTCAGATTCTCTTCACCTAACCCCATCCACTTGATTAAGATACAGTGTTGCTTTTGTGTGTACACAGACATGTTTTTATTTCTCAATATTAGGAGAATGCGAAGGCTTGTTTTAATGTAGTGTGTGTTAATGTGAGGTGAGATATGACCAAGATGTGGCTCCATCCATATACAGCAGGCCACCAAAGAAGGAATTCAAATATGTTGACTTGTTTGGTTCTAATCATGTACATTCCATATGCACATACATGTGCATGCATGCACACCCCCTCACTCACACACACACACAAACAGAGAGAGAGAGAGAGAGAGAGAGAGAGAGAGAGAGAGAGAGAGAGAGAACAGAACAAATACTTCTTCTCATCCCAATATTTTGACCCTTGTACAAGGAAGACTTCATCTGGGAAGTTATATACCTATGTACAGTGACCACTTTCCATGCCACAAACAGCCTCCTTTTAAAAAACAATTGGAGTACATGTCACAAACAAAGAACAAAGCACCTTTTGATTCCAGGACAGTGACATATGTTGTCCTCAAAGCAAAGAGTGAAGCTGTGGCTCTTATCTGAAAATGCTGGTGGTATACTGGCTAACTCAGCTTGCAAGCTGAACTGATGCTGTATTATGATGGGCATAGAATTATGGGCTAATAAATATGTACCTAGAAAAAAAATGTCACCTTTAATTCCAATTTGTATGAAACTGCACATCACAAGCTGTGCGGTTTACTTACAATTACAAGAAAATGCAAACTTCTACAGAGGCAGTGTCAAGTTTTATATTACAGATCATGCATGTGCGAAAACATTACAAATCACTGAATCGGTAACTGAATTGGAGACTTTCACTGTTTCAGGAAAAGGACCACAGACTCATAATGGTGATTTCCTTTCACATAAGCACACTCTTCCCCTCCTTCATAACTGCACTGAACGTTACTTAATATCCTGCACTACAGATCTTACAGTCTAACTAGTGTTAATTGCTGTACAGTCTTGTCAAAATGGAAATTAGTTCCGGTAAAAATAAACCACTGCTGACTGTTCTAAAATTTATCAGCGGATGAAAGTAACTGGTATTTAAAAGAAAATGTCACCAGTTACACTAAAACTCATTACAGACACACCAAAAGTACCTTTCTGTTGAAAAGATCGAACTTGGACTGGCACTCTGCATTCTGGCAGTTTTTGCACTGGAAGAGAAATACAAAATGAATATAATTAACCAAGTTCAGCAGTTGCAAACTTAAAATAGACAATGACGTAAGCATTCACGATATCAATTGATCATTTAAATTCTAAGCTATCAAACTTTTTTGTCCTTTGTTGAAGGTAATTCATTGCAAATTCATTCTAAATGTTAGAAAAGGATTAAAAGCAATGATTTCATGTCAACAACATTAACAATAAAGAAGAAATTATTATGCTGATAACTTTTTAGCTTTTTTGAAAAAGTTTCATTGTACTTTCATTTTTTTTCATTGAAAAGAGGTTCTTTTCCTTGACTCAGTAACAAAACAATAAAATTGCAAAACATTTACATACATGGTATACAGAGAAAAGAAAGATTTAATACAACATGTTATTCATCGTAAGCAGGTACTAATGAACTTCATCAATTTCAGTTTGATGAACTGTAGATTCTTCACGACAGGCCAATCTGGCAAAAAAGTGATTTAAATCAGTAATTCGTTTCAGCGTGCACTCGAATCCAGTAAGCAATAAGCACGGGATCAATTCATAATTGAAGCACCCTTGCCTCTTTCAGTTCATAAAGAAACGTTGACAAGTAATACAGAAACATTTCAGAAGGCCCACTGCAGCAGCACATGTTTCTCCTACCCAGTACAAGAATGAATTACCCAGCATGAGGTTGAGGCTTTGTCACTCAAACCTCCTGCTGAACACCTCTTTTTACTGACAGTTCCCCCCCCCCCCCCCCCAACCCACCCCAACCCAAAGTGAATAGAGAACAACACTGCAATACCTTGGGCTGAGATCTGATTTTGCATCTAACATGCTTTATAATAATCAATCAAGTTTGTGAGAGGAAGAAAATATAATTGTAACCTCTTGAGTGGTCCATGACAGATATATATTTCCATTCTGTTCCAGGGTACTTCAAAGTGCCCCAGAACAGAAAATCCACCCTTTTCATTGCAAGAGTAATTCAGGAGCAGCAAGACCCAACTACAATGCCAATGGTCAGTTCCATGACATTATAGCTCCCACCAACTTCAGATGCATGATCGACAAGTGCTCACACCACATACTGTCTGCTAGCACTAGCAGACAATGAGGATGTAGCAAAGCTTGTGTGCATCAAACAAGGGGCCCACTGGGTGACTGGAAAAATGAATTATGGCTAATAACTTTGGTCACTATACTGTAAGGCTTTATTGTATACATATGAGAATTCATGAGTGGGATCTGCTCAGCAGAAAGAAAACAGTGGGCATGGCACTATAAGTGTGTGTGTGTGTGTGTGTGTGTGTGTGTGTGTGTGTGTGTGTGTGTGTGTGTGTGTCACTGTGTGTGTGTCACTGTGTGTGTGTGTGTGTGTGTGTGTGTGTGTGTGTGTGTGTGTGAGTTCATATGTGTCTGTGTGTGTAACTAAACATCTGTGCTGTGCAGATCTTCCCCATAAATCTCTGAAAGAAACAGACTTTAGGATGAATAACAAAACTTTTTTTTTTTAACTGAATAAAGACACTTCTTGTTTTACACTGGCATGAAAAAAAAATCTGGAGCATGTGTATATTTTATGCAAAATCATGAGAATTATTTAATGTCAACAAACACCGATAAATGTTTTCATAATTCATATTTCCTTCTACAATACAATTATGCATTCTTACAAACATATGTTTTTCACAGTTTATATTTTTTTCTAAAATATACTTATGCATTCTTACAAACATAATGATCAAATGCATAGTACAAAAGATCACATTCACAATATCAGTATGGATAATTTTTCAGTTTTCTTAAGCAATCAAAACCCAGCTTAAGCCAAGCACACTTCCTTCCCATAGTTTGCAATATCAACAAAATTATTCTGAAATTTACTACTGCCTTACCAAATTAAAAATCACACAGTAAAATGGCACATTAAACTGGCTACACTGTTGAAAGCATGAAATTAAAGCATGAAATTCATATTCAAAATCACATTCATTTTAAGCTCTGGAGTGAAAACTTCAATGACCTGTCATCTACAGTCAATCTGAACAATTCTCCAAAGTCTCATTATTAATTTGAGAATTCATCATTCAATATGGTAAAATGGACACTGAAAAATATAACAAATTCAAATATTTAAGATCTGAATTAAAAAAAAATAACAAAAAATTAAATGTTTATGAAAGTCCATCCCGAGAGTGTTACCACATGCATGATGATTATCATTAAAAGGATGAAACTGACAGTTCTGAATGAGATCAACAGTAAGATAAGAACAAAAGGGCAAATTCGAGATTGAGGCAGGCTGTAGTTCCTGCTTTTAATGAGTGTCTGAGTCTAGCGAAATGGCAACACTACTGAAGTGTTAGAACTATAATTTGTAAAGCTTGTGCAAAGACATAATACATTGGCAGACAAAGGAACAATACCACAATGAACAAACATATCATATTAAAACATCAGTAAGATCAATTATTAACAAACTTTGAGGTCAATTATTACCAACCACATTGAAATATCAATAACATTCTTTAGTTTCTGTCGCTGTCTTAATAACAGCTGGTTAGCAAGGTAACCTCACATGGCATAAACTATAATGTGCTTTCCTTGATACAGACACTGTAACTGAACGCAAATTATGACTTGAAACAAGACTTTTAGCAAGAAAACACAAAAATCAATCTCCTGCAATGTCTGTTCCACCATCATTGAGCCACTTTTCACATTCGGGTACACACGTCAGATGTGTCTGGACAATTTCCTGGTTTAGACACCCCCCCCCCCCCCCCCCCCCCCCCCCCCCCCCCCCCCCCCCCTCTTGATAATACATTGAGCAGTAAAATTTGCATTTCAACAGGTAGTAAATTTTGTTCTGGCGGAATCATGCAATAGTTCTACAACCATTTCCAAACGCAGATGGCAATAACAGTAAGCACTGCTCCGCAGAGACTGGCTGCACAACTCAATTAGTAAACAAGTCAGGCAAGGCAACGCCTCCTCAGCATCTGACAGAACTTTTCATCTTCCAGCTCTCACAAAAAGCGTTTGAGACCAGAAGTAAAAATACCGAAGTTTTAAAAATTGATAAAATGTCAGTGGCCGCAAAACTTACAGAAACGTCTGGCGTCCATTCTGGCTCCGCCATTGTAAATGGACTTTGTATTTTTTCGTCAACAGTGACCATTCTCAGGCCACTTTTTGACCGGACCAGTTTCTTCTCTCCTGTTGACGCCATGTTTCTTGTTGTATTGACGTCAAAACGATCGGAAGTTTCCGTAAATATATTTACAGTGGTCATGTCTGCTTTCGTGCTTGCAATACTACACACAATTCTGTTCTCTCTCTCTCTCTCTCTCTCTCTCTCTCTCTCTGCTCATTGTGCAGTATCATTTGTTGTACTCATTGCAGCAGCGGTGTCATATTAGTAGTAGTAGCGGTAGCAGTGGTATCGGTAGTAGCAACAGCAGCAGTAGTAGTAGTAGTAATAGGGACGGCGTTTGGTTACGCCTAGACCGCGAGGTCTAATGTTTGTCCCCTCATGATTTGGTTCTGGTATTTTTATCTAGATTGGTCGTACCTAATGGGGTTTCTACTCGTCATAGCCATAAAATAGATCTTCTAGCTGGGGCAGTTTGTCGATCAGGTTCTTGAACTCATTCACAGATTTTGCAAATTTAACTGATGAAGGTAGTGCATTCCAGGGGTTAACAACTCTGAAAGAAAATGAGAATTTGCGCTTGTTAGGCCTAGTTCTGGCATGCATTACAAATAGTTTTCCTGCAGAGTTCCTAGTAACATTCACAGGTGCATAGGAAAACAAACAACAGCAGTGGCGGCAGCAGCAGCAGCAGCAGCGGTAATTAGAAGTAACTAATCTGTAACCTAGCTTGTGACGTGTTAAACATTTGCGAGGAAAAAAACGGGAGGGGGAGGGGGGAGGGGGGGGAGGGAAGGTGAAAAAAATGCGAGGACAAGAAACTATGTGGAACGTTTTCGGTCTTCAAACTTCTCTCTTAACCCTTACTCGAACAAGCCCTGAGACAGCCTGAACCATTGCATGTCGGTTTTTGTCAGGATGTGTGTGTGTGTGTGGTGTGTGTTGTGGTGGTGTGTGTTGTGTGTGGCGTGCGTGCGTGCGTGCGTGCGTGCGTGCGTGCGTGTGTGTGTGTGTGTGTGTGTGTGTGTGTGTGTGTGTGCATGCTTGCATGCATGTGTGCATGCGTGCATGTGTGTGTGCATGCGTGCATGTGTGCATGCATGCATGCATGCATGTGTGTGTGTGTGCATGCATGTGTGTATGTGTGCGCACGTGCGCATGGGCCTGTGTGTGTGTGTGTGTGTGTGTGGCGCGCGCGCGCGCGTGTGCGCGTGCGTCTCCATGTGTGCGTGCATGCATGCGTGCATGCGTGTGTGTGTGTGTGTGTGTGTGTGTGTGTGTGTGTGTGTGTGTGTGTGTGCGTGTGCGCGCGCGCGCGTGCGCTTGCACGCGAAGCTGTGTCAAGATTTCTTTTTTAGTTTTAAAGAAATCTTATAAACGTCACATCAAGATCAGGTTTCATTTAAAAGCAACAACAATAACAGAAGAAGAAGAAGAAGAGCAAGAACAAGAACAAGAACAAGAAGAACAGATCTAGTTGCAAAGCGGGACGACTGCAGGCGGAAATCTAAACAAATCTTAAATAAATGTTAGCGAACCGCCCAGAGAACGTGGACAAACGAGTCACAGGACGAAACACAACGCGTTTCGACCTCTTAGGTCTTCATCGGGTGAGACATGAGTCAGCGCTGAATCTGAATTATTTCCGTTGTCGTAGTATGATTGATCTTGCTGTCTGCTTGACTCTGATGCGCAAGATAACCATCCGAACGAGGAGGCACCACGTCCACCAAAGAAAGGGGAAGTAGGTTGAAACAAACCAAAAAAAAATTGTTCATTTTTTTTAACAAAAATTCCAGTCTGTTGCCTCAGTCTCCATACTGCTGTGCATATAATTCTTTTCCAACGTGCTTCTGGTCTGTCTTTGTGCATAACCTGACTGTCCGTGTTCTACCGGACGTAAACGAAACTGAAATGTGTGGATGAGGTTTGTTATGGTCGAAGAGAAACGGAAGTGTTGAAGACATTTAACGGTCTATTAACAACAGGACAGTTATCGTCGTGATGGGCGTTGAACTGTTCATCAGGCTTCTTTGCTCTTTCGGCCCCTTTCTTGTGCAAGCTCAAGGTTTGTTTTTCAAATGAATCGGATCTTTTTCACACAAGGACCAATGACAAACCACCACATGAAACAACGACTTACGAGCATCAGTGAATAAGTTTTTTAAGATGCACAAAACTAAAATTATAACACTGGCATAGATCATGCTTTTCTCTTAGGCGACCAGCATTTCCCCGTTGAAAGACTTGGACGGAAACTCGCTCTGTACGCGCGCGCGTGTGTGCATGCGTGTGTCACTGTGTACGTGTGTGTGCATGCAAACTAACAGTATAGTGAGAGGAGAGATGGGGTCGGCAGGAGTGGGGGGTGGAGGTGGCGTTAAGTTTTGATTTGTTTTGTTTGTATATTTGATTCTTTTTAACAAGCATGTAATTACAAACAAGTGTCACCATAAGCCCTGTCACAGTTGTCCACATGTGTGTGTGCGTGTGTGTGTGTGTGTGTGTGTATGAGCGCATGCGCACATGTCACATGCAGTAGCATGCTTGTGTGATTTGCAGGAAGCTGGTACAGTGACATTTTCAGGACTGGTACAAGCTCTAGTGTGCACAAATTAACTTGTCTGAATTACAATGATAGTCAAGCATCACACAGACGCGAAGGCAACGTTTTAAATATTTAATAACAAAACTAAAACATTCTCTGATCAACTTCTTTAACACAGTCGTTGAACAATGTGGTCATAGCAACGCTTCCAGTTTCCAACTACAATTGACGAAAAACCCAAATCGCATGCGACGTTATGTCATTAGATAAGTGCTACATGGCTCCCCCCAGAACGGGGCAGTGCGGTGAATGCAAACATACCAAAGTAAAAATAGTATAATCAATAAACTCATAACAACTGTCCAATATGATGTGGAAAGTATATGCTTGGTTGAGTCTTTGAAGTATCAGTTCTATGTTGTGGTGCTCAGACTCAGCTGAGTCGGTAAAATGTTCGATATCTCTTTGGCTTCTGCACCCGTCTCCCAGTGCGAGTTGTAACTGGTGGTGTTGGAGCATTTGGTAAAGGATACTGTGCAGGTGCTGGAGCATTGCCTCGAGCATCATCCGATCTGGCAGCACGATCTGATCTGGTAGCATCATCTGTTTTGGTAGTGTGATCCTCCTGAGGAGCATGAGGGTCCTGTGGCTCAGACACACAAGGAATCTGACCAGGTCTGGGAAAAGTTTGTGGGAAATAAGCAGGCTTGAGTCGATCCAGTGACATGCGAACAGTCTTCCCATCTTTGAAAATGTCAAAGTATTTTTCGGCACGGGCTAACACAGGAAACGGTCATCGTAAGGCCTCATTAAGGGGCCCTTGCGGGCATCATGACGAAGGTACACCTGATCTGCTGACTGTAAGTTCTTGGGGATGTACAACGCTGGTGATCCATGGTGGGAAGGGGGAAAAGGGGAAAGTTTTCTCAGTTTTTCATGTAGTTCATGGACAAAGGTACTGGAAGCGAACACCTTGTCTGCACATGGGGGTGGAAGGAAATCACCAGGCACTCGGAGGTTTGTGCCATAGGTGAGGAGAACAGGAGCAACGTCAAGGTCTTCTAAAAGTTCCACGTTGTCCGGATGCCAAGCATCACAATTGGTAGTTCGTCTATCCAGCGTGGTCCATCGAGGCGAGCCTTGAGAACGGCTTTGAGACTGCGATGAAACCTTTCCACCATGCTGTTAGCCTGGGGGTGGTACGCTGTAGTAGTTTGAGATTTAACTCCGAGCACCATGTTCAGCTCCTGCCACAGTGCACTGGTGAACTGACGGCCTTGGTCTGAAGTAATTGTGTCTGGAACTCCGAATCGTGCGATCCAAACACGCAATAAGGCCTTGGCACAGGTAACAGCTTCTGCGTTGGGAAGAGGAATAGCTTCTGGCCATCTTGTAAATCTGTCTACAATGGTAAGCAGATAAGTGCAGTCTTCTGATGAAGGGAGTGGTCCCACAAGGTCTATGTGTATGTTACCAAAGCGTCTATCAGGGGGGTCAAAAGGGGAGAGTGGAGCTTTGGTGTGGCGTCCAATTTTGCTAGCCTGACATTCGTGACAAGCCTTGACCATGTTCCTCACATCTTTTTTGAGTCCAGGCCAGATGTAGTGTGCTGAGATAGCGCGGATGGTGGGTTTGGGTCCAGGATGACACAGGTTGTGCAAAACATCAAATACAGTTTTTGTCCATGCTGGAGGTACCACTGGCCGGGGGCGGCCCGTAGAAACATCACACAGAATTTGGGTGCCATCCAGAGTGACATTCTTCAGTTGTAGGGATCCTGGTTTGGAGCGTAAGTCTGCAACGTTGGGATCGGTTTCCTGTGCCGCTGCCATTTGAGCATCTACAGCAGGGACTGGTGACGTACTAGCAATCAGTGGCTCTTGGTCAGGAAAAGGTGCCCTGGAGAGTGTGTCAGGTACATTGTTGTCTGACCCACTGATGTGTCTGATGTCTGTTGTGAACTCGGCTATGTAGCAAAGCTGACGTTCCTGGTGAGGGGATCTGTCAGTGTTGCTTGTCAGGGCATGGGTGAGTGGTTTGTGATCGGTGAAAACCGTGAATGTTCTTCCTTCTAAGAAGTAGCGGAAATGCTGGATTGCACTGTAGATGGCCAACAGCTCACAATCAAACGTTGAGTAACATTGTTGGGTTGGTGTGAGCTTTCTGGAGAAGAATGCAATGGGTTTCCAGGTACCATTCTGCTGTTGTGACAGTTCGGCTCCCATGGCAGTGTCTGATGCGTCCACTGAAAGTTTTGTCTGAGATTGCGGGTCGGGGTGGTGGAGCATGACAGCAGAAGCTAGTGCTGATTTTGCCTCCTGAAATGTAGCTTGACATTCAGGTGTCCATGTGAATTTCTTGGGTTTACCTTTGATAGCCTCAGTCAGAGGTGCAAGGCGCTTTGCGGTGCCTGGGAGAAATCTGTGATAGAAATTCATCATACCCAGGAAACGTTCGAGTTTCTTGTCAGAAGGAGTGGGAAGATCAACGATTGTGCAAACTTTCTCTGGCAGGGGTTCAATCCCGGCTGCTGAGACTAAATGTCCAAGGAAATGCAGGGAAGATTGACCAAAAACGCATTTCTTGATATTGACCACTAAACCGTTGGAGGTCAATAGGCTGAAAATGGTACGTAGATCGGCCTCATGTTGTTCGGGTGAAGCGCTTGCAACAAGAATGTCATCAAGATGCACAAAGCAGCAGTCCAGGTCCTTCAAAACACTGTCCATGAGGCGTTGAAATGCCTGAGCTGCATTTTTCAGACCAAAAGGCATTTTCAGGAACTCATAGAGGCCAAATGGGGTGATGACTGCTGTTTTGGGAATATCTTCAGGTGCAACTGGGATTTGGTTGTAGCCTCGAACAAGATCAATTTTGGAAAAAATCGTTTTTCCAGCAAGGTTGGTATTCAAGTCCTGGATGTGAGGGAGGGGGTAGCGGTCATCTCTGGTTATATCATTTAGTCGACGATAATCTCCACAAGGACGCCAGCTGCCATTGCTTTTCTTCACCATGTGCAGTGGTGATGACCAAGGGGAAGATGAATGGCGGACGATACCTAGGTGTTCCATTTTGTCAAACTCTGCTTTAGCAGCTGTCAATTTCTCGTGATCGAGGCGACATGCACGTGCATGCACAGGGGAACCAGTAGTGGGAATGTGGTGGAGTACACCATGCTTGTTTTCTGTGAAGGAAGGTACTAGGAGTTCAGGAAACTCCTCTACAATTGCTTCGTAGCGGGAATGAATCTTATGTATGCTTCTTCCTGCTTGCGAGCGTGCTGGCTGTGTGGGGATTACCAAACCTCTATCCAGGGACACCAGACGTCTGTTGGTGAGATCAATAGCTGGCTAAGGGTAGCAAAAAAGTCTGCGCCTAGGATTGGTTGAGTCACATCGGCAATCCAAAACTTCTGAACAAACGATGCACCCTGTCCCAGTTGCAATGGGATGTTTCTTCTTCCATAAGTAGGAATGGCTGAGCCGTTGGCAGCAACTAGACTGGGTCCTCGAGCCTTTTTGCATCCTGTGACACTTGCAGGGAAAACAGATTCTTCAGCCCCCGTGTCAACTAGAAAACTGCGTCCTGACAAAACATCAGCTACCCTGATTGTGCTAATGTTGACTGAGGAAGTTGTATGAACATCATGAGATTCAGTGGAGTTAATGTTGGCGGTCTGTTTTTGATCCCGTTTCCACCTAGGTTGTTGTGGGGCCATTGCACAGGGTCGTCCACCTACTTTGTTTTCACAGCGTCTCACTGCAGTTCCGAATTGTGCGTGATACTTGCACAAAGTGAAAGGATTTGAAGCACTGTTAAAGGAATTTTTTGATGGTTGGTTTGACGCAGCTGCCACGAACGCAGGGCTTGGGAGATCCACTTCTAAGATGTGGTCAGCCTTTTCGGCTAGAACCTCAAGCTCTTCGTCTGGAGACTGGGCAAGAATCTTCCTGACTTCTGGTGGCAGTTGATTCAGAAAAAGAGCTTTGAAGAGGGTCTCTGGGTTGGAATTCATCGATTGCATGTACTGCAATAATTCTGACGGTCGTTTGTCTCCCAGACCCTGCATTTGCAGAAGGGCAGTATCTTTCTGTAGTTGTGTGGACTCAAAAGCTTTGAGTAGAGCCGCCTTGAGTGTTTCATACTTTTGAGTGTCTGGGGGGTGTTCGACTACCACTTGAACACATCTGGATGTATCTGAGTCGAGAAGTTGTATTACATGATGAAATTTTGTCAAGTCATTCGTAATGGGAGGTGTTTGTGTAGCGAAAACAGCCTCCAAACGAACAAACCATGCTGATGCATTGGTTGTCCAAAAGGGGGGTGCTTTGAAGGCGACAGCTGCCACAGGTGGTTGAGGCGGAAATTTTTCCATCTGAGATAAAGTTTGTTGCCGGATGGTGTCTGCAAGTTGTGCAATTGCTTCTGTTTTCACTGACATGATTAAATGAGTCTGTGAGCGTAGGAGTGGTCATAGCTGGTATTAGCTGGTCACTACAAGGCCTACTCACGATTCGGGGTCACCAATGAAGCATCACACAGACGCGAAGGCAACGTTTTATAAATATTTAATAACAAAACTAAAACATTCTCTGATCAACTTCTTTAACACAGTCGTTGAACAACGTGGTCATAGCAACGCTTTCAGTTTCCAACTACAATTGACTAAAAACCCAAATCACATGCGACGTTATGTCATTAGATAAGTGCTACAATAGATAGGCCTTTCTAGCCTGTTGAACAGTTGAAAGTCAACTGCTGGGGCTTGTGGATGAGCTGTCCTACAATATGGGGAAGGGAAAACAGTCAGATGTTCTAGTGATGGACTTCTCCAAAGCCTTTGACAAGGTTTGCCATTCCATTCTAATCCACAAGCTCAACCACTACGGGATCACCGTCCAGGTCCACGAATGGATCAAGAACTTCCTGGCAAACCGACAGCAGGCGGTGGTTGTTGATGGAGCGTCTTCAAAGGCCATCCCAGTAGAGTCAGGGGTCCCCCAGGGATCAGTCCTGGGCCCAACCCTCTTTCTCCTCTACATCAACGACCTCCCTGAACAACTCGCCTCAACAACACGGCTTTTTACAGATGACACTCTCTGCCACAGAACAGTAACTTCCTCCCAAGACCAAAGGAAGCTACAAGAGGACCTGGACCACATGGCAGACTGGGAAACAAAATGGAAAATGTCCTTCCACCCAGACAAGTGTCAGGCCCTCCATGTCTTTAGGAAGAGAAACACACTAACTGGCACGTACTATCTTCATGGCCAAAACCTCAAAAGAGTTGAAGAGACAAAATACCTGGGTGTCACCATCTCCCAAGACCTCAGTTGGGACACCCATATTTCCAACATAACCAACAGGGCAAACAAGACCTTAGGCTACCTCAGGCGAAACCTGAGAGTGGGTTCCATCAATATCAAGGAAACCGCAAAAAAAGCCCTGGTTCGCCCCACCCTTGAATACGCCGCACCTGTCTGGGACCCCTATACTGCCAAAAACATGAATAACCTAGAAAAAGTCCAACGTCGTGCAGCTCGATGGGTCGTGAATCGCCACAGTCACACCTCAAGTGTCGACTCCATGCTGACACACCTACAGTGGTCCACTTCAGCAGACAGAAGAAGAGCAGCAAGGCTGACCACCTTCTACAAATACCACCGAGAACAGGTCAGCATCAACACCCCTTTCAGGCCCACACCAAACACCCCAGCAAGGTCTACAAGACCGTCACATGGGGAGACGTATCTCCTTCCTGCCTGTAAAACAAACTACAGGAAGTTTTCCTTCTTCCCAAGGACTGTCAGGGACTGGAACAGCCTGCCTCCCGAGGTTATCTCCTTAGCCTCGGTTGAGTGCTTCAAGTCCCGAATCTGACCAGCCAGCGCCCCCCCCCCCCCCCCCCCCACCCTCCCCCCCCCCCCACTACCTCCACCACCACCATCCCACCCCACAAGTTCCCGCCCCCCCCTCCCTACTGCCAGTTTTTGCATAACCAACATCCCAGATTGTGGAAACCCCCAGTTTTATACACATCAGAACCATCAAAAGGATGATGGCGGATGTTCATAGAAAGAAGCAGCCATTCTCAGCATGAAGCTTTCACCAGTTGTAAACCCTGTAAATCTCCTATTAATGTTTTTGTGAAATATTTTCAGTTTTACAGAGTAGATATTTTCTTATAAAATTGTGATCTGTATATATTAAAAGATGTTACATGATCAAGGTGCTGAAATTTTAACATGACATTGCATTGTATCAGATATGATCAGGTCATTTTAAATTTGATCAGATTTCACTATTTTCAGAGGACCAGATATCAGTGAATATATTTACTAAATAAAGAACTGAGGTAGGCAACCTATAACTTTAAAATTGCTAGTGACTGATATGTATGAGTAGAATTAAACATATTGTTTACCATTTATGGTGAATGATCAGAATCAAAAAAGCACATTGAACTGTCTAACTTGTTAGTTGTTTCAACTATAACAGATTGTTATGAACAACTAAACCAATGTCTCATAGTTGGAGAAAGACTTGTATGACACACACACTCAGAGTTTGTTACTAATGTTAGAGATGCAGGGATTTGCACAACAGGCTATTTGTTGATCATGCCATCCATACAGCATTTCTCTGTTTCACTTTTATCTAAATCCAAGGGATAGAACTCTATTCTTGTTTTTTTTCCTCTGTTTTTCTTATAGTTTTTACGTTTTCAACAAACTGTTTTATGATTGATGTGTGTATTCTGGAAGACAGGATATCTACATCAATGGACACATCTTTCAGCTGACACATGACTGGCTTTGTTGCAGACATGGGCTGGGTCAGCGGCAACACACTGGCTGATAAAGTGTCCATCTTGGATGCCCCTGGGGGTCGCTGCGGAACTGGCGTATGGCAGGACAGTAACAGCACTGTGTGGATGTTTGGTGGCGTGGGCATGTCCAGTGATGCCACCACAACAGGGGGTGCCATCATGCTGAACGACGTCTGGCGCTTCTCCACCGGCAACTTGTCCTGGCACCAGATTCACCCCGGCACTGTCTCCAACTTGACAGTGGCCACATCACGCTCCCCTCAGATTCCCCGTCCGCGACAGCTGTCATCGGTGTGCGGGACTGGTCATGTGATGGTGGTGTTTGGAGGCCTGACGGACAATGACAAAGCGTTGGGAGATCTGTGGGTGTTTGACGTGGGGAAGAGGATTTGGCGCATGCTGGTCCCCACTTACACAGGCGATGCTGGCGGAGGCAGCAACCAGACCCAGCAGGACAGCCAACGAGATGTGGGACCAGCACCCAGAGGGGACGCAGCTCACTGGTGCACCAGCACGCACCTCTACGTCTTTGGAGGAGTGAACAGCTCTAACCACATCTTCAGCGACATGTGGCGGCTCAGCCTGGACGACTTCACCTGGGAGGAACTGAGGAGTTCCAAAGAAGCCCCTGCTTCCCTGAGAGATCATAAAACAGCCGACTACCCAGAGGGCAGGAATGGGGCCATGACCTGGGCTTTGTCACCCGACTCAGACACAAATGCCTCTTTGTATCTCTTTGGAGGCAATGTCTTGAGCAAGTATCCCCGCAGTCATCACATCGCCATTGGGTACACATCTGACATGTGGCAGTACAATATTGCCACAGACTCATGGAAGTTTGTCACAGGCAGCACCCAGCCAGGCCGTCCTGCTCAGTATGGATACAAGCATGAGATGAGTCCCACCAACATACCAGGATGTCGTCGCGGGGGCGCCACTTGGACCGATGCCAACAACGTTCTGTGGCTGTTTGGCGGAGAAGGGGCAGACTCCAGTGTGCCGTCTAGCGTCCGCTCAGCTAAGCTGCTGTCCGATCTGTGGCGCTTTGTGCCCCAGTCTGGACAGTGGGTGTGGATGAAAGGAAGCCAGAAAGGAGACGCTCTGGCTGTCTTCAAAGACAAGGGAAGAGTGGCGCACAAAGCTCTGGCAGGGGGCAGGGTGGATGCAGCGGCGTGGAGGACATCTGACAGTGCCTTCCTGTTCCTGTTCGGAGGACTGGGGCATGATGGCCTGCAGCGTGACGGTTACCTCAGTGACGTCTGGAAAATCGACATTGCCAAGACACTCCACTACGGGTTTTTCGTCCCAGCCATCTATGGCTTTGCCATCATTTTTGCAGGGGTAGCCCTCCTCCTGTGTCTGTCTGTGGTGGCTTTGTACGCACGGGATCGCAACAGGCCTCCGCAGTGGCGGAGGGGAGGGGTCAAAACAAGATACAGCCAGTTGCATGACAGTGACACATAGACAGTGATAGAGTTGCCCGCCATGGTTCTGACTTCTTGTCCAGCAGTATTGTTTGTGAACAATGTGAAGAATTTGTAGGTGGTGTGTTTTGTGAACAAGCTGGATATTTTGTGTTCTGCATTTATTTCATTTTAAGACAAGATACCCTGTCGGTTTTATGAGACCTGCATGGTTGTACAGCTATAACCAGGTTCTGTTGGTGCTTTGACATATCGGCTTATTTTACAGATCCATGGTTTCTTGATCTTATCTGCCTTTCCTTGTCAGCTATAGTATAGTTGCACATTGCAAACAAAAGGAAGGTGGCAAGGCACAAAAATGATATAAGAGAATTTGGGAAGGAAGTGTGCTGCGTGATTGTTGATAGCTTTATCTGCTTTTCTTTTTGATGAATTGCTCAGATCCACAATTCTTGTTTACATAGAGGAGTGGGATGTCTTTCAAAGTTCACATGTACGCATGCATGCGTAATTGTTTGTGGACACACATACTCTCACACCAAATTCACTGTGTATTATAACCAACCACCATGGCGCAGTGGTTAGCGTTGCGGACTCCTGGTTGGGAGGTCATGCGTTCGGTTCCCATCAGAGCCATGTCAGATGTTTCTGCTCCTACCCAGCGTTGAGTTTGCTACAGGCTCAGTTGGGAAGACTGGGACCACACAGTCAAGTTTCATCCACTAAATGGATGTGTCTGTGAGAGTGTTGCTCAAGTTTTCTGACCAACACTGCAGGTGTCTGTATCTCTTCAACCTGGTTGACACCAGGATATATTATGAAAGTAAGCATAGAGTGCAGCCCTGCGATGCAGCCTCGGACTGGAATGGAAATCCGTAGCATCAACTTGATCATCCTCATTCTCATCGATCAGCATTGAAAAAAAGGTCTCAAATTCTTTGGCTGTCATGTCCTGCTCTTATGGTGACCTCAGTTTCGATGTTCTCTCCATGTTCATGGCCTTGTTGTTCCATCGGGGTAACTGGTATCAGCAAGTTCATGGGGGCTGTTGTTGAGCGGACGTGGTGGCATCCTCCTGAGGGAGAGCTCACTCACACCAGCTCCACGACTAAGTAATTATTGTTGTCAAAAGGGGGCTTAGTAGGTGGTGTCCTGCATACGTTGGATCAGAACAAGCACCACTGAACACCACCGAAGTGACTCGGCAACAGTGCAGTATCTTCTCAGGTGGGTTGCCTCTTGACGACTTGACATTGTCTGCTCCCTGTGGATTGCTGGTGCCGGCCTGCAACGGGCTGGGCTGGGCTGTGGCTTTGGACCAGGTTGTTGGAATGAGCGGCGTGGATGCAATGTCACTGAGGTGGCACAGAAGATGGGACAGCAAAAGAAAAAAAAAAAAAAATTCACTGTGTATATATTGGGATCTGGTCAATTTGGTGGTGTGCAATACTGATACATGGGTGAAACTTCTTCAGTCTGAGGATGGAATCCGTTTTATGAAATTATTCGAGACGGAATTTTCCGTTTTTTGTAAATCTGAGGGGGGGGGGGAGAGGGGGGGGGAGTTTTTCAAAACAGTCTCTAAAATTGCGCAAATTACGTATCGAGTGCGTCTTACCATAAAACGGAAGTGCCGAATCGGTAGTACTCTTTATTTTAAGGAACAAAAATAAAGCACCATTTGCCGAAATCTAGATTTCGAGTTTGGAAATCGTTGGAAACCGTAAGAATGTCCTATCTTAAAGAAGGTGATTCAGTTGAGGAGATCGACGCTGGCATCACTAATAAGTGGCGATGGGCTTGGCTGAACGAAATAGATGATGAGAAACGACAACATCGTGTTTGGTGTTTGAAAACGAACAAACCTGGTGCAGCGTTTTGCCGCGTGTGCAACTCGGGCCTCAAATATGGATCCAATGGAAAATCTTGGCTAGCAAAGCATGCCAGAAGTCCGGACCATATTAAAAGCATGAAAGTAAGAATTTCAGTAAAATCTTTTTCAGCAGCCCTCCAGTGCCCCCCCCCCCTCCCCCTCCCCTCCCCCCCTTACCCACAGACACGCATACACACACACACACACACAAAAGATGAATGTAAGGCAGAGAGAGAGAGAGAGATAATAGTATGAAAAAGATATTTAAAGAAAGAAAAAAACATAAAAGAAAAATAAATATGAGGGTTAGTTTCCTGGAAAAAGGATGGGGAAAACTACTAAGGTTCTATTTCTTCCGTGTAATAAAATGGGTTAGTTTTGGAAGTACAGTGGAAACTCTCTATTAAGACCTTAGAAAATGCACAGATTTGTGATCTTGATACCCTTACTGCCCATCTATGTCCAAGGCACCTACCAAGCTGGCTTTTTGGGGGTAAGTTTTTTTCTTTCTTTTCTTTTCTAAATTTAAAATGATGACTTTTGTTCACATATAAGCAATAAATTTGTGTTTCAAACAAGGCCTCAGTTCCAAATTTCCTTTCACCAGAGGCCACGAAAACTGTCTGAATTTTTCAAAACATCAATTTCGGCCGGGGGGCTTCGCCCACCTGGGCCCCCCACCAGGGGCGCTGCCCCTGGACCCCACCAGGGGCCTAGGCAGCCCTTGAACCCCAGCTTTTCAGTTTTTCAATTTTTTTCCAGTTTCACCCATGCTGATAAGATGGTGCTGTGTGAAATTTAATGGTCGGCATATCATGTTCCTACTCTTCAACAGTCAGTAACCGAGTAAGCATGTTTAAATGTTACACTGAGGAATGCCATCGGCTGTAAATTTGTTAATTTCTTTCTGTGTATTTTGTGTGTTTGTGTTTGTGTGTGTGTGTGTGTGTGTGTGTGTGTGTGTGTGTGTGTGTGTGAGAGATAATACTAGCAGATCACAATGGGAATGTTTAGGTTTATTAGATAATCAAACTATTTGATACACACTTGCTCACATGCAACTGAAGAAAAACAGACAGATGGGAGTCACAGTGAACATGTTGCTAGGTGAATCAGCTAGCTTTCCATGCAGCTTTACAGCATAGATTCCTCACACGTTTTGCCATTACCCCACCCTATTCTCACCCAATCCCTACCCTAGTGTGACTATAATGTTGAATTGAACAGTATGCATGCCAGTTAGTATTATCCTACATGAGGCTATCAAAGTTGATTAATAATTGTATGAAAAGGATCCATCAGATGCACAATGGTATTCAGTCTGACACTTGTTTCCCATGTTGTTATTAGTGTACAGTGTTTCAGAGGTGGTACCATGGATGTAGAGGATACAGCAGGAGGATCTGACTTCTATGACAGTGACTGAGTGACCAGTGACTGTTGGTGCGGCAGGACTCGCACACGGTTTACAAACAACATCACCAGCAAACCCAGCCACCGATTTTGTTAAATTTTGATGAAAACATGTAAAAGTCTCTTTTTTCTTTTTTGATGTTAGGAGGTGAAGGATGGGAACATGAGTCCCTTTCTTTTTATTTGCACTCTTATGGAGTCAGTGTTGGATTTTCTGCCCGATGTTGGTTGTGTTTTAAGAAATCACTAAATGTACAGCACAGATGACTCTTGTTCACAAGCGCCTCACCCAGTGTTTGTTTATGGTATTCTGTAGTGTGTGTTTATTCATTTCTACCTTTTCTTTTCATCATCAATGCACTTTAGCCCAAACCTTAAAGTAGCTCTAGAGTTGTACATTAATGATGAACTTCGTTAGCTTTTGCTGGGCATCGCTTTAGAGTAAGCAGTCCCAGTGATGCAGGTCTGTCATGATCCTTACATTTCACAGAGATTTTGTTCTCAAAGGGTATGGATCTTTAAAACCTGTTTACCCATCCAATTTACTATTTAGCTATATTTTATGGTGAGGAGTGTGAAGAACTTTTATCTAGAGCATATTTACACATGTATCTTAACCATAATGGGGTCTGCTTTTTGGGTGTTCTGACCAAAGAGTTGCAAGTCTTGCTAATTCTCGTACTTAAAGTTGTGTTTTACTGTATCTGCTTCCTCAGCAACATGCCAATATGCAGAAACAGGAGCTGCAAATACAGGTGCTGAGATATATCTGGAATACAACTACGGTGAGAGGACAGGTATTTCTGGCAAAGTATGCTGTTGAGTCAGGCTGGAAAGTCATTAATGTCGGAAGATCCTGCTACCCTCTACTGTGTGTGTGTGTGTGTGTGATGGCAGGTGAAAATGGGTAGACAGGTTTGGTACTCATAGCAAACCTCATCATCAGCAGAGGATAAGACATGGAGAAGCTAGAACTGTGTAACCTGTCAGTAGTGTGGTCTGAAGCGGCACCTGTTGAAGACGAGTCTGTGGATCCTGCCAGACCCTGTCGTCAGAAGTAATAATGGTTCCTGTTATGAATCTACATGCTTTTTTTTTGTTTACTTTTTTGTTCACTCAGAATATTGATTGACAAATACATTTGTGGGAGTCATTCAGAATGGAATCTGATCTCATATCTCTTCTCATAACAGATAACAACAACAACAACAACAAAACAAAAAATAACAACCAAGCAGGGTGACGCTCATTCCCATGATGAAATGAATGCACACCTATATATCCAAAGGAATGCTGCTTACGACACCAAATCGCTAGTAATGGACAGCACAGAGCACACTGAACAAACAAGGAAACATTCCCCCCCCCCCAAAAAATGATGTTCCAAGCTTACCTATGTACCCCATACTAAACACATCTACACAGCAACAACAGCTGGAAAAATGAACAAATACAAATTAACATTTAATCAAGACTGGCACAGCCTTTTCGATCGTGAATACAGTCAGACAAGTGCATGGATGAACAGAAACAAACACAGGTAACCTCAATTTGATTGAGATGAAAGTAAATCTGAAATGAGGCAAGAGTTACCCTATCTTTTCTATTTCTATTTTTTCCTATTTCTCATGGGAGCAAGAGTTGTCCTACTTGTTTGTTATTTACTGTTTGCTGTTCCCTGCCTCATTTCAGATTTACTTTCAACAACAATAAAAAAAAACTTACCTTCAATGGTGACATACTCGGAACCATAGGCTGATGCTCCCAGCTCCTTTGTGTATATTATAATTACCATTTTCTATGGTTAGTAGGGAAGATGTTCCAGTATCGAGCTCCCTTTTTCTTTTCCACTGACCACAGTTTGCAATGTAATGGTCAGAATGCCAGGCAGATGTTTTCAGGCAGTTTTACATGCTATTGTGAAATGATGTGCACAAACTAGATGTTACTAGTTCTGTTTGTATATTTTTCATTGAATTAAATCTATTTAAAAAAAAAAAAAAAAGAGCTTGATATTGGAAAACTCTTCCAAAATTGAGCCAAACCTCTGCAAATATTGGACACACCCTTATCATCATCAGTCTGGTTTCTTTTTTTTTTCTTTTTTTTTTTTTTTTGCATCAAAAGTAGCATTCAGTGTATACAATCAAGTAAAAGTTCACAACACACATGTTAATACCGGCAAATATAGAATTAAACTGTCAAAACCAAAATTTACAGAAATAAGAAATCTTCACACTAATGAGAAGGAACAACTTAAAATGAGTTTATAGTTAAAGAAAAGAAAAGGCTTCAAATAATCTGCAGTGATGATGTCAGCTGTGATGGCCTTCATAGATTAAAAAAAAAAAAGATTAAATGGCACATCTTGGCAGAGAGAAGATCAATCAAGTCATCTGACTGAACTTGCTTTTCCTATATCGGGCCACCTTTAATCCCAGTAAATTGCCAGTTATGTCAGACATAAAGGAACATTCTGCTGTCCCAAAATGAGCAAATGCTTTTCATGGCGCAGATGTTGTACAAAGCAGGTGGGGTGGGGAGTGGGAGGATGGGGATAGGGGAGAGGAGGGTGGGGTCCATCATGGCAACTGAATTTATGAAGTTCATCGGAGCCCTGTCCAGTCTTCTGGCTTGTAAAGAAGAAAAATATCTATTTAATTTTTATTTGGAGATTCTCTTTTGGGGGTAGGGGTGGGAAGGGTGGAGTGAGAGGGGGCATGCCCTACCCCCTTCCTGTCCCCCAGTGTGTTAAAACATTATCCCTACTATGAAACTCTTTTCTCCACAAGATTACACTGTCTGCATTTTTTTTTTTCAAACATAGCATTGCACAACATAAGATTGAGTATTCTTTTTATGTTTTTTTGCATCAGTTTCTGGTTGTTATTACTGTTGTGGTAGTTGTTTTCGCAACTAACTGGTTTTATGGATGAAATAATTGTTTTCTTCTCACAAACTACAGAAATCTTCCATATTTGTAAATATGATTGTGTTGTGGTGTGTGTGTTTCCATTTGTACATGGGCAAGGGTGGATGGCTGGTATGACTCAGTTGTTTTCTGCGATGAAATGTAAGATAAAACCATTCAAAAGACTGAAGAGGATGGGAAGAAGACGTAGTGTTACTAATTGACTAGCAAACTGTCCTGTGGAAGTGTGTGCATTGGTCCCATTTGTTCTTTGCTTTTTTTTTATGGTTTGGTTGATTGTTGTTCTGAAATAAAAGACAGAAAAGTGACTG
>CM065723.1:4534494-4539494 GCA_033310375.1 Conus canariensis | reverse complement strand
TTGTCCCTGTAGGCATTAATTATACGTCGTGCATGTCCCGCATGTTCTGACTGGATCTGTTGGAGTGGGAGTGAAAAGAACAGCCAATCAAATGAGACGTTGTCAATGTCATGCCTGCGCGCGGACACACACACACACACACACACACACACACACACACACACACACACACACACACACACACACACACACTCACACACACACACACACACACAACACACACACACACACACACATACACTCACACTCACACACGCACACACCACACACATGCACGCACGCACGCACGCGCATGCACGGACACGCACGCGTGTACACACACACACACGCACACACACACACACACACACACGCGCACGCACGCACACACGCACGGACACAAGCACACACGCACACACACACACACACACACACACACACACACACACACACATACACTCACACTCACACACGCACACACCACACACATGCACGCACGCACGCACGCGCATGCACGGACACGCACGCGTATACACACACACACGCACACACACACACACACGCGCGCGCACGCACGCACACACGCACGGACACAAGCACACACGCACACACACACACACACACACACACACACACACGCACACACGCACGCACGCATGGACGCACAGACGCACGGACGCACACTCGCACCCCCCCCCCCCACACACACACACACACAACACACACAACACACACACACACACACACACACACACACACACACACACACACACACACACACACAATTTTCCCTACATAAATCATGAAGATCTGATACTATGGAAATTCCTCAAGTCGTTCAAGGGGAACACATTATTTTCTTCTATCCAGTATGAGGGTACAACTTCCACGGGTCTTAACTCTGGTACTCTAAACAAGATGGACACACCCTTTTTATTATTTTTTTTCCTCTCTGAGATTCTTCACTTTTACTCTGATCATATTTTTCTGCCTGATCATTGAAGAGTTTCAAACGAACACACACACACAACACACACACACACACACACACACACACACACACACACACACACACACACACACACACACACGCACGCACGCATACAACACACAGAGACACGCACGCACGCGCGCACCACACACACAACACACACACACACACACACACACACACACACACACACACACACACACACACACACACAAGCCAAGAGAGAGAGAGAGAGAGAGAGAGAGTTTCCAAGAATGACAAGTCTGGTACAGCAAAGAGCATGAAATATTAGCAGTTACCTCCCTTGACCAAAGTCTTGCACCACACCTGGCTGTAGATAGTTAAGGATAATGATGGAGCACAGTCAGTGGGTGAGCCGCTGGCACAGGGGACCCTATCTGAGCCTGAAGCAGCTAGACTTGGTCTCCATTAAGCGGGCATGCCACGAGCAGCCCGTGGAGATACCCCTGTGTCTAAATCGACACTCACCTTTTTGTTTTCTTTGTCCTTTTTTAATCTTTAAAATCAGAAATGTTTACACTCATCAACTGATTTTTTTTGTCGAATAGATCACTGAGATGCTTCTTCAAAAAAGACTTACAAAAATACTCTCTCTGTCTCTGTCTCTGTCTCTGTCTCTGTCTCTGTCTCTCTCTCTCTCTCTCTCTCTCTCTCTCTCTCTCTCTCTCTCTCTCTCTCTCTCTCTCTCTCTCCCTGTCATGTAAGATGGTAGAGTGTTAGTAATGTTATTGATTTTATATGGATTTTCCGTATGAGTTTAATGGATTGTATGTGGCAGAAATAGTCTGATCACATTCAAAATAGTGAATGGTTTAGTTTTTACAGACATTTTGTTTGCAGTTCTCCTGCTTATTCAAAGCTTGATATGGACAGATGTTTGAAATATATAACAAGATTTAAATTTGGTGTATTGGAGTTAGCTGTCCATCATTACAGATACATCATTACAGAGTGCACTGCAGACCTCCCAGAATGGAAGAGTCACCCAGAGATCATCAGCAAGAGTGGCATGAGACCAGACATAGTAGTCCACTCTAAGTCAACCAAGCAGCTGATCATGATCGAGCTCACGGTGCCATATGAGAACAGAATGGAGGCAGCTCAAATCTACAAGACTGAAAAGTATGCTGATCTGGCAAACAGCCTGAGGAGAGAAGGCTATCAGGTCAAAGTCCTCACTGCAGAAATTGGAGCTAGGGGGTTTGTAGGAACGTCTGCATACAGCCTCATGAAACAGCTCTCAGTTGCAGGGAAGGAAAAAAACCAGAGCCCTGAAAGCAATGGCAGAAGAGGCAGAGGGGTGTTCAAGCTGGATCTGGTCAAGGAGGAACAAAAGTGAACTTCATAAGGCTTAATTTCCCTACAAATATCAGGTGTCCCTGTGGCTCAGTGGTTAAAGCGCGAGTCATTAAGTGGAAAATGAGCATGTCCAGAGGGTCATGGGTTCGAATCCCAGCCATGGCTCGTCCCAAGATGGGGGAAAAAAAAAAAAAAAGGGGGCAGCAGAGGGACATCCGGAGTCATGAACCGGGTGTGGCCCAACCCCCCTAGAGTGTCAGGAGATAAGGGCCGAAACACTTGCTTGAAGGGGGCTTCTCTTCTGAGGACTCTCTGCTGCCACGCTCTCCACGAGTTTCTTTCTACTACAGATCTTTTAATGACAATAATTTATTTTGTCCATTATGTAAACATTCACAAGAAAATGTTCACTTTGTTCTTTCCTGTCCAGCACTCAAGACCATTTGTGAAATGTTAGTTAATCCTAAATACTACAGACAGTCTTCTTTATTCAAATTTTGCATGTTAATGTGTTCAGCCTCTACTAAAGTTGTTCCGATTTTTTCCTTGTTTTTATATGAAGCATTTAAGCAACGAGAATCTTAGACAGCATGAACGAACAATATTGTACATTCAGATCAAGGTTGTAGTTATCATTTCTGTTGTTGTTATACATCATATTCATGTACACCTTCATAAGGGGCCCAGTACTATGTATGAATAAAATGTTTGAATCTCTCTCTCTCTCTCTTCTCTCTCTCTCTCTCTCTCTCTGTGTGTGTGTGTGTGTGTGGTGTGTGTGTGTGTGTGTGTGTGTGTGTGTGTGTGTGTGTGTGTGTGTGTGTTTGTGTGGAAGCTGTGATGGTATGGGAATAACAGGCAAATGTAAAGTCCTGGTGAGAGTAGTATGTGTAAGCCAATATCTTCCACAGGACAAAGTAGCTGTTTATGATGTGCAGTTTAACCTTTCACATCATAAATGAAGATTAATCAATCAATCAGTCAATCAATTCACACACACACACACACACAACACACACACACACACACACACACACACACATCAACACACACACACACACACACACACACACACACACACGCATACACATACGGAGGGCACGCACACACACACACACACACACACACACACACACACACACACACTCACACACACACACACACACGCACGCACGCACACACACACACACACACACACACACACACACACACACACACCACACACACACAAGCCAAGAGAGAGAGAGAGAGTTTCCAAGAATGACAAATCTGGTACAGCAAAGAGCATGAAATATTAGCAGTTACCTCCCTTGACCGAGGTCTTGCACCACACCTGGCTGTAGATTGTTAAGGACAATGATGGAGCACAGTCAGTGGGTGAGCCGCTGGCACAGGGGACCCTATCTGAGCCTGAAGCAGCTAGACTTGGTCTCCATTAAGCGGGCTTGCCACGAGCAGCCCGTGGAGATACCCCTGTGTCTAAATCGACACTCACCTTTTTGTTTTCTTTTTCCTTTTTCAATCTGTAAAATCAGAAATGGTTACACTCATCAACTGATTTTTTTTTTTTTTTTGTCGAATAGACCACTGAGATGCTTCTTCAAAAAAGACTTACAAAAATACTCTCTCAGTCTCTGTCTCTGTCTCTGTCTGTCTGTCTGTCTCCCTCTCTCTCTCTCTCTCTCTCTCTCTCTCTCTCTCTCTCTCTCTCTCTCTCTCTCTCTTTTCCTCTCTCTCTCTCCCTGTCATGTAAGGTGGTAGAGTGTTAGTAATGTTATTGATTTTATATGGATTTTCCGTACGAGTTTAATGGATTGTATGTGGCAGAAATAGTCTGATCACATTCAAAATAGTGAACGGTTTAGTTTTTACAGACATTTTTTTTTTTTTTTTTTTTTTGCAGTTCTCCTGATCTTAAATCTTATTCAAAACTTGACATGGACAGATGTTTGAAATATATAACAAGATTTAAATTTGGTGTTTTTGAGTTAGCTGTCCATCAAGTACAGATCTTTTAATGACAATAATTTATTTTGTCCATTATGTAAACATTCACAAGAAAATGTGGTTCACTTTGTTCTTTCCTGTCCAGCACCCAAGACCATTTGTGAAATGTTAGTTAATCCTAAATACTACAGGCAGCCTTCTTTATTCAAATTTTGCATGTTAATGTCTTCAGCCTCTACTAAAGTTGTTCCGATTTTTTCCTTGTTTTTATATGAAGATTTAAGCAACGAGAATCTTAGACAGCATGAACGAACAATATTGTACATTCAGATCAAGGTTGTAGTTATCATTTCTGTTGTTGTTATACATCATATTCATGTACACCTTCATAAGGGGCCCAGTACTATGTATGAATAAAATGTTTGAATCTCTCTCTCTCTCTCTCTCTCTCTCTCTCTCTCTCTCTCTCTCTCTCTCTCTCTCTCTCTCTCTCTCTCTCTCTCTCTCTCTCTCTGTTGTGTGGGAGCTGTGACGGCAGGGGAATAACAGGCAAGTGTCAAGTCCTGATGACAGTGTGTGTGTGAGCCAATATCTTCCACAGGACAATGTCGCTGTTTATGATGCTCCGTTTGACCTTTCACATCAGGAATGAAGATTAATTAATCAATCAGTCAATCAATTCACACACACACACACACACACACACACACAATCACGCACGCACGCATGCACACACAGTGATACGCACGCGCGCGCGCACACA
>CM065723.1:4474494-4521994 GCA_033310375.1 Conus canariensis | reverse complement strand
TCCGCAAAATCTTAAATCAGATGAAAAATGTTAATCTCTTTCAGAAACTCAAAGATCACGTCAGGTGGGGCATCTCTGAACAGGGTTTTCATGGACTCTGCTGTAAAGTGTTTATGTCTCACATCATGCAAGTCCCAACAATCTAAAAGAATATGTTTCGCTGTGAGTGGAACATGACATGGAATACACCACGGAGCTTCCTCACCTTTCAAAAGATAAGAATGGGCACAAAACGAGTGGCCTGTGTGCAAGCAGCACAGGACTGTTCCTTCTTTACGGCCGCCTCTGGAACATGGTAAAAACTCGTTGAGGTTTGGACGGATTTTATACAGTTTGTTATCCGTCTGCAAGGTCCATTCCTCTTGCCAGAGTTCTTTGATGAAAGGAAGAGCAAGCACCATCACCAACCATTCAAATATCGGATTGATCTTCACACACACACACACACACACACACACACACACACACACACACACACACAAAACACACACACAGACACACACACACACACACACAACACACACGCACGCACACACGCAAACACGCAAGCATGCAAGCACGCACGCATGAACACACACACACACACACACACACACACACACACACACACACACACACACACAAACTATGTTTGTGGCACAAAGCCTGACTGATGTATAGTTAGTCGGTAAGCCCGCTGCTAGAACTCGTCCGTAACCCGCTCTTTAAAACACTCTTTCCATATGATTCATTCACGCATTTATTCACGTGTTTTTTTATCCACGAATTCATTTATTTATTTATGATCTTTTATTTAAGCGTAAATCCTTGCGCTCAGTGGTATGACAGATTAGCAAATGTAGTGGAAAATGTTCGGACTACTCCGAATGTACCGACACCTCCTTGATAGAACTGAAACTGAGCTTGGTATAGAATCGCATCACATTGCTTTGTGCAGCACCATATTTTCTTTCATTGCATTGAATTGTACAGAATTGCGTCACATTGCTTTGTACTGCCTGGCATTGTCTTTCATTGCATCAAACTGTACAGAATTGCATTGCATTGCTTTGTACTGCCTCGCATTGTCTTTCATTGCATTAAATTGTACAGAATTGCATGACATTGTTTGTACCGCCTCGCATTGTCTTTCATTGCATCAAATTGTACAGAATTGCATGACATTGCTTTGTACTGCCTCGCATTGTCTTTCATTGCATCAAATTGTACAGAATTGCATGACATTGCTTTGTACCGCCTCGCATTGTCTTTCATTGCATTAGATTGTACAGAATTGCATGACATTGCTTTGTACCGCCTCGCATTGTCTTTCATTGCATTAAATTGTACAGAATTGCATCGCATTGCTTAGTACTGCCTCGCATTGTCTTTCATTGCATTAAATTGTACAGAATTGCATTACGTTGCTTTTTAATGGCATCGCACTGTATTCCATTGTATTAAAGTGTCTTTTTCTTTTATCGTATTGTATTATTGTTTTGCTTTCTAAGCGTTACATTGCATAAACTTACATAGGTTTCCATTGGATTGCATTGTGTTATATTGCGTTGTTTACTATTCGACTGCATCATATGACACTGTGTGGGTTTCTACCTTATCGCACTGCTTGTTAATTAGAGAAAAGTAGTGCTGTCCAAACCATCAACAACAAGAAGCTCTGGGAGAGAGAGCAAACCAGCTGCCCGCAGAACAGGAAATAAAGAAACGACGTTGGGGCTGGATTGGACATACACTGCGGAAACCTGCAAGCAACATCACCTGACAAGCCCTAACATGGAACCCCCAAGGAAAACGAAAAAGAGGTCGGCCAAGGAACACCTGGCGCAGGGACCTGGAAGCAGACATCAGGAACATGGGGATGACTTGGAACCAGCTGGAGAAAAGAGCCCAGGACAGAGATGCCTGGAGGTCCTTGGTTGGCGGCCTGTACCCCAGGAGGGGTAATAGGCGACGATGATGATGGGGATGATGATGATGATGATGATGATGATGATGATGATGATGATGATGAGTGCTGTCCAAACGATGCTTGTAGTAATAAATAGGGAAAAGAAATACTGGCTGAACGACCCATGTCATAAAACATAGAGAACAGTAATACTGACAGAACGACCCATGCAGTAAAGAATAGGGAAAAGTAACAATGGCTGAACGACCCATGTCATAAAACATAGAGAACAGTAATACTGACAGAACGACCCATGAAGTAAAGAATAGGGAAAAGTAATACTGGCAGAACGACCCATGTAGTAAAGAATAGGGAACAGTAATACTGACAGAACGACCCATGTAGTAAAGAATAGGGAACAGTAATACTGGCAGAACGACCCATGTAGTAAAGAATAGGGAACAGTAATACTGTCTGAACGATCCATGAAGTAAAAAGTAGGGAAAATAGGGCTGTGAACGACCATGAAGTAAACGAGGAAAAGTAGTCTGAAACGACCATGAGTAAAGAATAGGGAAAAGAACTGGTCTGAACGACCATGTAATAAAACATAGGAGAAAAGAGTGAATCTGAAGAACGACCCATATGAGTAAAGATAGGGGAAAAGTAACATCCGAACGAAGTAAAAAGTAGGAAAAGGAAGCTGTCTGAACGCTGACCCATGTAAGTAAAAATAGGGGAAAAGTAGGAGCTGTCTGAACGATCCATGTAAAGTAAAAACGTAGAGAAAGTGAAACTGACCAGAAACGACCCATGAGTAAAGAATAGGGGAAAGAAGCATGCGTCTGAACGATCCCATGAAATAAAACGATGTGACAAGAGACGCTGTTGAACGAATAAACTAGGAAAGAAGGCTGTCTGAACAACATGAGAAACGTAGGAAAGAGCGTCGAACGACCATGAAGAAAACTAGGAAAGAACTGCTGAACGACCCATGAAGTAAAACGTAGGGAAAGAGACTGACAGAACGACCCATGAGTAAAAGTAGGGAAAGGAAGCTGCTGAACGATCCATGAATAAAACATAGGGGAAAGTAGTACTGACTGAACGACCATGTAGTAAAAATAGGGGAAAAGAAACTGTCTGAACGACCATGTAGTAAAATAGGGAAAGAAAGCTGATCGAACGACCATGAAGTAAGAATAGGGGAAAGAATGACTGCATGAACGACCATGAAGTAAAACGTAGGGAAAGTAAGGCTGTCAGAACGATCCCATGAAGTAAAGTAGGGAAAGGAAGGCGCTGAACGATCCATGAAGTAAAATAGGGGAAAGGAAGGCTGTTGAACGATCCATGAAGTAAAACGTAGGGGAAAGGACAGGCTGTCTGAACGATCCATGAAGTAAACCGTAGGGGATAAGGAAGGCGTGAACGATCCATGAAGTAAAAAGTGGAAAGAAAGGCGCTGAACGATCCATGAAGTAAAACGATAGGGAAGGAAGCTGTCGAAGATCTGAAGTAAAACTAGGAAAGGAAGGCTGTCTGAAGACCAGAGTAAAAGTAGGGAAAGGTAAGGCTGCTGAACGACCATGAAGTAAAAGTAGGGAACAGAAGGCGTGTCATGAACGATCCATGAGTAAAGAAGTAGGGAAGAAAAGGCTGCTGAACGATCATGAAGTAAAACTAGGAAAGAAGCTGTCGAACGATCCATGAGTAAAATAGGGAAAAAGTGATACTGAAACGACCACTGAATAAAAATAGGGAAAAGTAAGGCTGTCGAACGACCATGAGTAAAAATAGGGAAAAGTAACTGTCTGAACGACCATGAAGTAAAACGTAGGGAAAGTAAGGCTGCTGAACGACCCATGAAGTAAAAAGTAGGGAAAGAAAGGCTGTCTGAACGACCATGAAGTAAAAATAGGGAAAGTAAGCTGACAGAACGATCCATGAGTAAAGAATAGGGGAAAAGTAAACTGTCTGAACGACCCATGTAATAAAAATAGGGAACAGTAATGGCTGTCTGAACGACCATGAAGTAAAAGAATAGGGAAAGAAGCTGGCTGAACGATCCATGTAATAAAACATAGGAACAGTGAATCTGACGAACGACCCATGAAGTAAAGAAGGAAAAGTAATGGCTAGAACGACCCATGAATAAAAGATGGAACAGTATACTGAAAACGACCCATGTAGTAAAGAATAGGGAAAAGTAATACTGGCTGAACGATCCATGTAAGTAAAAATAGGGAACAGTAATCTGACAGAACGACCCATGTAGTAAAGAATAGGGAAAAGTAAACTGCAGAACGACCATGTAGTAAAACATAGGGAACAGTAGGACGACAGATACTGACGCCATGAAGAAAAGTAGGGGAAAGTAACTGGCTGAACGACCATGTAAGTAAAAATAGGGAACAGAAGACTGCAGAACGACCCATGTAGTAAAGAATAGGGAAAAGTAACTGCTGAACGACCATGTAATAAAACATAGAGAACAGTAGTACTGCTGAACGACCATGTAGTAAAATAGGGAAAAGTATACTGGCTGAACGATCCATGTAAGTAAAACATAGGGAAAGTAGGCTGACAGAACGACCCATGTAGTAAAGAATAGGGAAAAGTAAACTGGCTGAACGACCATGTAATAAAACATAGGGAAAGTAGGCTGACTGAACGACCATGAGTAAAGAATAGGGAAAAGAACTGGCTGAACGATCCATGTAATAAAACTAGAGACAGTGTTAACGAAACCATGATAAGTAGAAAGTAGCTGAACGACCCATGTTAACGTATTGACAGGAGAAAAGTAGGGAAAAAGATACTGCTGAACGATCCATGTAATAAAACATAGGAACAGTAAGACTGACAGAACGACCATGATAGTAAGAAGTAGGGAAAAGTAAGCTGGCTGAACGATCCATGTAATAAAACTAGGGAAAGAAGGTGTACTGACATAGAACGACCATGTAGGAAAGGAAGAGTGTCTGAAACGTCCATGAATAAAACTAGGGAAAGAAGCTGCTGAACGACCATGTAAGTAAAACTAGGGAAAGTAGTCTGTCTGAACGATCCATGATAAGTAAAAAGTAGGGGAAAAGTAAGCTGCTGAACGACCATGAATAAAACATAGGAACAGAGTACTGTCGAACGACCATGTAGTAAGAATAGGAAAAGTAAACTGGCTGAACGACCCATGTAAGTAAAAATAGGAACAGAGGACGCTGAAAACGACCCATAGTAAACGTAGGAAAGGAAAGGAACATGCTGAATACGATCCATGTAGTAAAAATAGGAAAGAGACTGTCTAGAACGACCCATGAGTAAAAGTAGGAAAGAAAGTAAGACAGTAAAATAGAAGAGCTGTCTGAACGACCATGAAGTAAAACTAGGGAAAGGAAGCTGCTGAACGACCATGTAAGTAAAACATAGGGAAAAGTAGACTGCTGAACGACCATGAAGTAAAATAGGGGAAAGAATACTGTCGAACGATCCAGAAGTAAAAAAGTAGGGGAAAGAAGGGCTGTCTGAACGATCCATGAAGTAAAAAGTAGGGGAAAGGAAGGCTGTCTGAACGATCCATGAAGTAAAAAGTAGGGGAAAGGAAGGCTGTCTGAACGATCCATGAAGTAAAACGTAGGGAAAGGAAGGCTGTCTGAACGATCCATGAAGTAAAAGTAGGGGAAAGACAGGCTGTCTGAACGATCCATGAAGTAAAACGTAGGGGAAAGGAAGGCTGTCTGAACGATCCATGAAGTAAAAACGTAGGGGAAAGGAGGCTGTCTGAACGATCCATGAAGTAAAACGTAGGGGAAAGGAAGGCTGTCTGAACGATCCATGAAGTAAAACGTAGGGAAAGGAAGGCTGTCTGAACGATCCATGAAGTAAAAAGTAGGGAAAGGAAGGCTGTCTGAACGATCCATGAAGTAAAAAGTAGGGGAAAAGAAGGCTGTCTGAACGATCCATGAAGTAAAAAGTAGGGGAAAAGAAGGCTGTCTGAACGATCCATGAAGTAAAACGTAGGGGAAAGGAAGGCTGTCTGAACAATCCATGAAGTAAAAAGTAGGGGAAAAGAAGGCTGTCTGAACATCCATGAAGTAAAAGTAGGGGAAAGGAAGGCTGTCTGAACGATCCATGAAGTAAAAGTAGGGGAAAAGAGAGGCTGTCTGAACGATCCATGAAGTAAAAAGTAGGGGAAAAGGAGGCTGTCTGAACGATCCATGAAGTAAAACGTAGGGGAAAGGAAGGCTGTCTGAACGATCCATGAAGTAAAAAGTAGGGGAAAAGAGAGGCTGTCTGAACGATCCATGAAGTAAAAAGTAGGGGAAAGAGAGGCTGTCTGAACGATCTATGAAGTAAAACGTAGGGGAAAGGAAGGCTGTCTGAACGATCCATGAAGTAAAACGTAGGGAAAGGAAGGCTGTCTGAACGATCCATGAAGTAAAAAGTAGGGGAAAGGAAGGCTGTCTGAACGATCCATGAAGTAAAAGTAGGGGAAAGGAGAGGCTGTCTGAACAATCCATGAAGTAAAACGTAGGGGAAAGGAAGGCTGTCTGAACGATCCATGAAGTAAAACGTAGGGGAAAGGAAGGCTGTCTGAACAATCCATGAAGTAAAACGTAGGGGAAAGGAAGGCTGTCTGAACGATCCATGAAGTAAAACGTAGGGGAAAAGAGAGGCTGTCTGAACGATCCATGAAGTAAAAAGTAGGGGGAAAGAGAGGCTGTCTAAACGATCCATGAAGTAAAACGTAGGGGAAAGGAAGGCTGTCTGAACGATCCATGAAGTAAAACGTAGGGGAAAGGAAGGCTGTCTGAACGATCCATGAAGTAAAACGTAGGGGAAAGGAAGGCTGTCTGAACGATCTATGAAGTAAAAAGTAGGGAAAAAGAGAGGCTGTCTAAACGGTCCATGAAGTAAAAAGTAGGGGGAAAGAGAGGCTGTCTAAACGATCCATGAAGTAAAACGTAGGGGAAAGGACAGGCTGTCTGAACAATCCACGAAGTAAAACGTAGGGGAAAGGAAGGCTGTCTGAACGATCCATGAAGTAATACGTAGGGGAAAGGAAGGCTGTCTGAACGATCCATGAAGTAAAACGTAGGGGAAAGGACAGGCTGTCTGAACGATCCATGAAGTAATACGTAGGGGAAAGGAAGGCTGTCTGAACGATCCATGAAGTAAAAAGTAGGGGAAAAGAGAGGCTGTCTGAACGATCCATGAAGTAAAAAGTAGGGGAAAAGAGAGACTGTCTGAACGATCCATGAAGTAAAACGTAGGGGAAAGGAAGGCTGTCTGAACGATCCATGAAGTAAAAAGTAGGGAAGAGGAAGGCTGTCTGAACGATCCATGAAGTAAAAAGTAGGGGAAAAGAAGGCTGTCTGAACGATCCATGAAGTAAAAAGTAGGGGAAAGGAAGGCTGTCTGAACGATCCATGAAGTAAAACGTAGGGGAAAGGACAGGCTGTCTGAACGATCCATGAAGTAATACGTAGGGGAAAGGAAGGCTGTCTGAACGATCCATGAAGTAAAAAGTAGGGGAAAAGAGAGGCTGTCTGAACGATCCATGAAGTAAAAAGTAGGGGAAAAGAGAGACTGTCTGAACGATCCATGAAGTAAAACGTAGGGGAAAGGAAGGCTGTCTGAACGATCCATGAAGTAAAAAGTAGGGAAAGGAAGGCTGTCTGAACGATCCATGAAGTAAAAAGTAGGGAAAGGAAGGCTGTCTGAACGATCCATGAAGTAAAAAGTAGGGGAAAGGAAGGCTGTCTGAACGATCCATGAAGTAAAACGTAGGGGAAAGGAAGGCTGTCTGAACGATCCATGAAGTAAAAAGTAGGGGAAAGGAAGGCTGTCTGAACGATCCATGAAGTAAAAAGTAGGGGAAAAGGAAGGCTGTCTGAACAATCCATGAAGTAAAACGTAGGGGAAAGGAAGGCTGTCTGAACGATCTATGAAGTAAAAAGTAGGGAAAAAGAGAGGCTGTCTAAACGGTCCATGAAGTAAAAAGTAGGGGAAAGAGAGGCTGTCTAAACGATCCATGAAGTAAAACGTAGGGAAAGGACAGGCTGTCTGAACAATCCACGAAGTAAAACGTAGGGGAAAGGAAGGCTGTCTGAACGATCCATGAAGTAATACGTAGGGGAAAGGAAGGCTGTCTGAACGATCCATGAAGTAAAACGTAGGGGAAAGGAAGGCTGTCTGAACGATCCATGAAGTAATACGTAGGGGAAAGGAAGGCTGTCTGAACGATCCATGAAGTAAAAAGTAGGGGAAAAGAGAGGCTGTCTGAACGATCCATGAAGTAAAAAGTAGGGGAAAAGAGAGACTGTCTGAACGATCCATGAAGTAAAAAGTAGGGGAAAAGAGAGGCTGTCTGAACGATCCATGAAGTAAAAAGTAGGGGAAAAGAGAGACTGTCTGAACGATCCATGAAGTAAAAAGTAGGGGAAAAGAGAGGCTGTCTGAACGATCCATGAAGTAAAAAGTAGGGGAAAAGAGAGACTGTCTGAACGATCCATGAAGTAAAACGTAGGGAAGAGGAAGGCTGTCTGAACGATCCATGAAGTAAAAAGTAGGGAAAAGAAAGGCTGTCTGAACGATCCATGAAGTAAAAAGTAGGGAAGAGGAAGGCTGTCTGAACGATCCCGGAGGAAAAAGTTGGGGAAAAGATAGGCTGTCTGAACGATCCATGAAGTAAAAAGGAAGGAAAAGTAACGCCAGCAGAACGACCCATGTAACAAAAAGCAGGGGAAAAGAAGGCTGTCTGAACCATCCACGTAGTTCTAAAGTAGGGAAAAGGAAGGCTGGTTGAACGATCACGTAGTAAGTAAGTCGTAGGGACAAGGAAGGTTGCCTGAATGACCACCCATGCAGTAAAAAGTAGAGGAAATAGTTCTCGCTGAACGCGCCCGAGAGGGGAACAACTAACAGGTGGGAAACAAAATCTCTCGCTTTCACGACGAAGCAGCGTTAAACTTCGACCATCCAACCACCATCCATCCCGTACACCTGTAAACAATGATTGGGGGAGATTGGATGAGTGGTCAGTTTAGACACAAGTGCCGTCACGGGAACACGGTCAAAGGCCAAGACCTTGGCGCCGAGGAGCAGGTGCTAACAGCTAAGTCCACAAACAAGCCCGGCGGTATCACTTTGAAGTGGAGTCTTGACGCGACACCAGCCCGGAAGGCACGGGACAGAGGAGGCGGAACTGTGACAGCGGGTGGCGGGGCAGTGACTGCTAGCTCTTTTTTTGATTGGCTGAAAGTGAGAGAGGCGTTGTCCATGGTTACTTTCAGAGATTCTGTGCATGGCTACTTTTTAATATTCCCTTCCCCCTCTCCCCCCCTCTCCCCCCCCCAAAAAAAAAAAATCAAAACACACACGCACCCCCCCCCCCAAAACACACACACACACACACACACACACACACACACAACACACACACACACACACACACACACACACTCAAGGTTACTTAACTGGAAGCATGAATATCCGTGATAGAAGTAGTAATTTTCATGAACGTCGTTCATTTTGATGCTTCATCGCTACTTGTTTTCATGAGGAAAAAAAAGGTTATTCTTTTTATATTTTTCAGTCAATAAACAAAAATCCATTTAAGATTTATTCATTATGACAAGAATTCATATTCACATGAACGTAATTTATTTTCATGTGAAATCGAAAATCATGAATTATCCTTGTTGTGATCAATACATCAAACAATTCACCTTCAATCCTAAAACGGTGAGCTGGTGGTAAACTTGCTGCCATGGAATTGGCCTCCCACGGGACGTAACTACCGGTGTTAATAAGGAACTCGCCTGAAATAAAGCGACTTGATATAATATTTACCTGGAAAACTTGCAGACGGTATGTCTAGAACTCTGTGGGTTTGAATCTGGACCGTTATGCGGGCATTTCCTATGAAAAGTGCAACTGTCCCCGTTGTCTTCAACACATTTTCATTTGAAATCAATGAGCCACTAAAAATAAGATTTAACGAGTACATCTCGCTCGCTCTCTCTCTCTCTCTCTCTCTCTCTCTCTCTCTCTCTCTCTCTCTCTCTTTGAAAGGGCGGGGAGGGGAATGGGGGGGGGGGGGGGGAGGGAAGGGATGAAGTGGCAGGAAGGGGGCTGGAATAGCTCAGTTGGTAGAGCGCCGGACTCGTGATCCTGAGGTTACGGATTCGAACTTCGGTACAGGGGGAATTTTCCCTCGGAGTTAACATTGGTTCTGACTCCTTTCCCCATACAGTGCTTCGAATGAGACTATTAACCAAGATTCCGTGTGTGAACGCACGCATAATATCTTGCACACATGTAAAATCCCATCACTAACTTTCGGAAGAGAAGGCCGGTTTGGCCGTTGGTATGGATGACACGTTACGCATAGCATGCACCTTTTCCGAAGTTGGAGTATGGCTGCCTTAATGGCGGGATAAAATATGGTCATACACACAAAAGTGTCAGAATCTTCAACTCGATGAAGGTGGACACTCAAAGAAAAAAAAAGAAAGAAAAAAGAAGGAGAAAGTCACGGCAGAGAAACGGTCCGTCACAGGCGAATGACTTTCCCGCCTCGGGCGGTTCACGCGTAGCGGGCTATTTTTGGCGGGAAGACTGCAGCTGATCATAAACTGACAGTCACCAGACACACACACACACACACACACACACACAAAGGGCAGACAATCCGCATCAATCTACAAGAACAAGCAGTAACAGCAGAGGCGTATGGTGTTGGTTTTGTTGTGTGTGAAACATTGATAGTTTTTAATAAAAAGGAAAAAAAAAAAAGGGGGGGGGGTGGGGTGGGGGTTGGAGGGGGCCCCCACACATTCCATTCATCTATTTATGCAATCCAAAGAAAAGATTGCCTGCTTACTGACTTAAAATATAGAGACTGCATCAGAGAGAGAGAGAGAGAGAGAGAGAGAGAGAGAGAGAGAGAGAGAGAGAGAGAGTTGTTAGCGTGTACATTGATTGGTTTCACCGCAAATTATTGATTTATTTGGTTTGACTTTTACCAGCGCCACAGGCCAAGAGTAAAGACCTCTCCTCTTGATCAACACCTCCGTCATGCATGTCTCTATCGAACAAACCCGAGTCAGAGTCATAATTATACAGCGGTTCACAGCGAATGTCGCCAATGTTCTATGCAAGAGAAGTGTAAAAGATATATACCGCTTTGACATTTGTTTCGAATATCGTTGTACTCTTCTCTCTCTCCTCTCTCTCTCTCTCTCTCTCTCTCTCTCTCTCTCTCTCTCAGGTCTTTTTTTTGGGTGGTGGTGGTAACGGTGGTGGTGGTGTGTGTGTCTGTAAACTGTTCGCGTATTGCTTCACAGATAAACTAGTGCGAGTAACGAACAAAAAACAAACAAAAACAAAACAAACAAGACAAACAAAACAAAACAAAAACACTGGTCACTTTGACAAAGAATTAATTCTTATTCATCCTTCGTTTACCCGTTCAGAACTGTCACGGAATTCAGCGGGTTGTCATGCACCAGGGCTCCCTTTGCCTTTTCTCATTTTTTCTCTCCTGTATTTTCCCTGTCTTTTCTCCCGTAGCTTAGCTCCTGTATTTTCCCTGTCTTTCTCCCGTCACTTTTCTCCTGTATTTTCCCTGTCTTTTCTCCCGTCACTTTTCTCCTGTATTTTCCCTGTCTTTTCTCCCGTCACTTTTCTCCTGTATTTTCCCTGTCTTTTCTCCCGTCACTTTTCTCCTGTATTTTCCCTGTCTTTCTCCTTTTCCGTCTTTTCTCCTGTATTTTCCCTGTCTTTTCTCCTGTATTTTCCCTGTCTTTCTTTTCTCCTGTATTTTCCCTGTCTTTTCTCCCGTATTTTCCGTTTTTCCCGTCACTTTTCTCCTGTATTTTCCCTGTCTTTTCTCCCGTCACTTTTCTCCTGTATTTCCCTGTCACTTTTCTCCTGTATTTTCCCTGTCTTTTCTCCCGTCACTTTTCTCCTGTATTTTCCCTGTCACTTTTCTCCCTGTATTTTTCCCTGTTTCTGTCTTTTCTCCCGTCACTTTTCTCCTGTATTTTCCTGTCTTTTCTCCCGTCACTTTTCTCCTGTATTTTCCCTGTCTTTTCTCCCGTCACTTTAGCTCCTGTATTTTTCCTGTCTTTTCTCCCGTCACTTTTCTCCTGTATTTTCCCTGTCTTTTCTCCCGTCACTTTTCTCCTGTATTTTCCCTGTCTTTTCTCCCGTCACATTACTCCTGTATTTTCCCTGTCTTTTCTCCCGTCACTTTTCTCCTGTATTTTCCCTGTCTTTTCTCCCGTCACTTTCTCCTGTATTTTCCCTGTCTTTTCTCCCGTCACTTTTCTCCTGTATTTTCCCTGTATTTCTCCCGTCACTTTTCTCCTGTATTTTCCCTGTCTTTTCTCCCGTAGCTACTCCTGTATTTCCCTGTCATTTCTCCCGTCACTTTTCTCCTGTATTTTCCCTGTCCTTTTCTCCCGTAGCTTAGCTCCTGTATTTCCCTGTCTTTTCTCCCGTCACTTAGCTCCTGTATTTTCCCTGTCCTTTTCTCCCGTAGCTTAGCTCGTCACTCCTGTATTTCTCCTTCTCTCCTTTTTCCTCTTCCCGTAGCTTAGCTCCTGTATTTTCCCTGTCTTTTCTCCCGTAGCTTAGCTCCTGTATTTTCCCTGTATTTCTCCCGTCACTTTTCTCCTGTATTTTCCCTGTCTTTTCTCCCGTAGCTTAGCTCCTGTATTTTCCCTGTCTTTTCTCCCGTAGCTTAGCTCCTGTATTTTTTCCTGTATTTCTCCCGTCACTTTTCTCCTGTATTTTTCCTGGCTTTCTCACTTGGCTTATTTCCCGTATTTTTCCTATCTTTTCTCCTGTCGCTTATCTCCTGTATGTTCCCAGTTTTCCTCATGTAGCTTGTCTCCTGTATTTTCCAGTTTTTCTCCTGTAGCTTATCTCCTGTATTTTTCCTGTTTTTTTTTTCCTGTAGCTTATCTCCTGTATTTTTCCTGTTATTTTCTCCTGTAGCTTATCTCCTGTACTTTTCCTGTTTTTTTTTTTCCTGTAGCTTATCTCCTCTATTTTTCCTGTTCTTTTTCCTGTAGTTTATTTCCTGTATTTTTCCTGTTTTTCTCCTGTAGCTTATCTCCTGTATTTTTCCTGCTTTTTCTCCTGTAGCTTATCTCCTGTACTTTTCCTGTTTTTCTCCTGTAGTTTATCTCCTGCAGTTTTCCTGGGGGAGTTTCCTGTAGCTTATCTCCTGTATTTTTCCTGTTATTTTCTCCTGTAGCTTATCTCCTGTATTTTTCCTGTTATTTTCTCCTGTAGTTTATCTCCTGTATTTTTCCTGTTTTTTTTTTTTCCTGTAGCTTATCTTCCGCATTTTTCCTGTTTTTCTCCTTAGCTTATCTCCTGTATTTTTCCTGCTTTTTTCCTGTAGCTCATCTCCCTTATTTTTTCTCTCCTGTATTTTCCCTATTTTCTTCCGTAGCTCATCTCCTTTATTTTTTTTTCTTGTATTTTCGCCCGTGGCTTTGCCTGTCTCCTATATTTTTCCTGTTTTTCTCCCGTATTTACCTCCTGTATTTTTCCTGTCTTTTCTATCGTATTTTATCTCCTGTATCTTGTGGTGTGTGTGTGTGTGTGTGTGTGTGTGTGTGTGTGTGTGTGTGTGTGTGTGTGTGTGTGTGTGTGTGTGTGTGTGTGTGTGTGTGTGTGTGTGTGTGTGTGTGTGTGTGTGTGTACTCGTAAGAACGTGCTGCATCGGTTTGCAGCTTCAGTTCTTTCGTTTTTAGCGTGGGCCAGCCCATTGTGTCTTTCCGGACTGTCATTTGTTACTGTGGGCCAGCCCATTGTGCCTTTCCGGACTGTCTGTTATTGTAGGTCAGCCGATTGTGTCTTTCCGGACTGTCTGTTATTGTAGGCCAGCCGATTGTGCGTTTCCTGACTGTCATTTGTTACTGTGGGCCAGCCCATTGTGTCTTTCCGGACTGTCATTTGTTACTGTGGGCCAGCCCATTGTGTCTTTCCGGACTGTCATTTGTCATTGTGGGCCAGCCCATTGTGTCTTTCTGGACTGTCATTTTGTTACTGTGGGCCAGCCCATTGTGTCTTTCCGGACTGTCATTTGTTACTGTGGGCCAGCCCATTGTGTCTTTCCGGACTGTCATTTGTTACTGTGGGCCAGCCCATTGTGCCTTTCCGGACTGTCATTTGTCATTGTGGGCCAGCCCATTGTGTCTTTCCGGACTGTCATTTGGCATTGTGGGCCAGCCCATTGTGCCTTTCCGGACTGTCATTTGTTACTGTGGGCCAGCCGATTGTGTCTTTCCAGACTGTCATTTGTTACTGTGGGCCAGCCCATTGTGTCTTTCCAGACTGTCTGTTATTGTGGGCCAGCCGATTGTTCCTTTCTGGACTGTCATTTGTTACTGTGGGCCAGCCGATTGTGTCTTTCCGGACTGTCATTTGTTACTGTGGGCCAGCCCATTGTGTCTTTCCGGACTGTCGTTTGTTACTGTGGGCCAGCCCATTGTGTCTTTCCAGACTGTCATTTGTTACTGTGGGCCAGCCCATTGTGTCTTTCCGGACTGTCATTTGTTACTGTGGGCCAGCCCATTGTGTCTTTCTGGACTGTCATTTGTTACTGTGGGCCAGCCCATTGTGTCTTTCTGGACTGTCATTTGTTACTGTGGGCCAGCCCATTGTGTCTTTCCGGACTGTCATTTGTTACTGTGGGCCAGCCCATTGTGTCTTTCTGGACTGTCATTTGTTACTGTGGGCCAGCCCATTGTGTCTTTCCGGACTGTCATTTGTTACTGTGGGCCAGCCCATTGTGTCTTTCCGGACTGTCATTTGTTACTGTGGGCCAGCCCATTGTGTCTTTCCGGACTGTCATTTGTTACTGTGGGCCAGCCCATTGTGTCTTTCCGGACTGTCATTTGTTACTGTGGGCCAGCCCATTGTGTCTTTCCGGACTGTCGTTTGTTACTGTGGGCCAGCCCATTGTGTCTTTCCGGACTGTCATTTGTTACTGTGGGCCAGCCCATTGTGTCTTTCCGGACTGTCATTTGTTACTGTGGGCCAGCCCATTGTGTCTTTTTGGACTCTCATTTGTTACTGTGGGCCAGCCCATTGTGTCTTTCCGGACTGTCATTTGTTACTGTGGGCCAGCCCATTGTGCCTTTCCGGACTGTCATTTTTACTGCGGGCCAGCCAATTGTGCCTTTCCGGACTGTCATTTGTCATTGTGGGCCAGCCCATTGTGTCTTTCTGGACTGTCATTTGTTACTGTGGGCCAGCCGATTGTGTCTTTCCGGATTGTCATTTGTTACTGTGGGCCAGCCCATTGTTTCTTTCCGGACTGTCATTTGTTACTGTGGGCCAGCCCATTGTGTCTTTCCGGACTGTCATTTGTTACTGTGGGCCAGCCCATTGTGCCTTTCCGGACTGTCATTTGGCATTGTGGGCCAGCCCATTGTGCCTTTCCGGACTGTCATTTGTTACTGTGGGCCAGCCCATTGTGTCTTTCCGGACTGTCATTTGTTACTGTTGGCCAGCCGATTGTGTCTTTCCGGACTGTCATTTGTCATTGTGGGCCAGCCCATTGTGCCTTTCCGGACTGTCATTTGTTACTGTGGGCCAGCCCATTGTGTCTTTCCGGACTGTCATTTGTTGTTGTAGGCCAGCCGATGATACAGAGGGCTGGTAGCAATGCCACTGAAGTGGCACAGAAGAAGAAGAAGAAGAGACAGAGACACACACACACACACACACAGAGAGAGAGAGAGAGAGAGAGAGAGAGAGAGAGAGAGAGAGAGAGAGAGATGTCATTTTATTAGGACCATCTTCACCACCAAAAACAGGCCCGCTTTTTTTTCTGTTGGCAAAATCAGGCCAGAAACTGCACTGCCAATACCAGCGACACTCTGTTTTGAGGATCATCTGGTGTGGACCCCCATCAAACAGCAAATCCACAGTCATTCAGAGAGAGTATTACAAACATTTTACGCAGTAACTCCTGGAGGTCCGCTGTCAGCGGAATTCTATACTCTGCTCAACTTCTGTACTGATTTTCACGAAATAAGATGGGGAATAGTGTGGATACACTTCAAACAGCAAACCCAGGGTCATTCAGCAATGTTATAGACGTTATCATACAAGAATACTGAACTGGTTTTCACGAAACAGGATGACGGAATGGTGTGTGACCGGGAGACACACCTATGAAACTTTGGTGTGCATCCGGATTAAGGCTGAACTATCGGGTTATTTTCTACCGAATATGTACAGTGGAATTACTGTTACGAATTGATTGCAAACCATCTATCCAGAGGTATTTGTGTAGTACTAAAAACTTCTGTATAAACGTTGAAATTTCATATTGTTCACATTTTCTATGATAGTACACTGGTAGTAACTCCTTCACTCCGTACCAGCTATTACTTCCCTGGCAGAACTATAGCCTCCCCCCCCCTCCCCTCCCCCTCCGTCTCTTCTTATGAACTGACGACTCAAGGGGAGGATCGAACATTCCTTCGAACTCGGAGGAGATCTGACCTCTCTCGAATGTCCTCTCTAGTTTTCGGTCTTATATTCCGTCAGTTCACATAGCCTCAAAATGTAGGAAAGACACACGAAAGATCTGGTATACAGCTTGCGTTACCGTGTCGTTTCAGTTTTGTCATAGCGTGGTGATTCATTGTGTGTGGACGACCCATACATACACGCAACATCAAGCTGTCGCCACTGTGAGGCCAAAATATTTAGAGGATGTACAGAAACAGACAAAACTACAAATATGAATGTACATTAAAAAAAAAAAAAAAAAAAAACAGATACAAGAATGAAATGGGCGGAAAGAAGGAATTGGCAGACGAGCCATGAGAAACGTCTGTTGTCTGTAGGCGAGAAATGAAAATTGTGACAATTCTGCCGACAAACAAGCAGGGGTGTTACTATAATTATGGTGCATGGGGGAAATATCAAGGCACTCCATCATTAAGATTGGAACACATTTCCATTCTGACCTCTGACCCTTGCAGACGAAGTGGATTTTTTTTTCTAAACAAAGATGAACCAGAAGCTACCCTGTTCAAGTTGTCTTTCGAGAAGCTAATCCTTTTAAACATTTTGTGTCTTTTGTTCTCCCATATCTGTCTGTCTTTTACTTTCATTGAGAAATATACACGACGCCGATTTCTGTGAACATTCTCGCCGTAAGCATACCAAAAAGCAGCGCCGTACACCTGTGTCCGAGCATTACCGGCCGTCAACAGTCACCATGACAGCACGTGACGCCCGAGGCTATGCACAGGAGTTCATCCCTACTTGAGTCATCGTCCAGCCTTTTGTTGTTGCAAACGCATCCAACGGCTGGAGCTGGACAGACGTTGCACAGATCGTGAGCCCTGTCGGCTAGCCTTTGACCAGTTGACCGTGACGACGGAAGAGGATAATTGGCGCTGGTCAAGTGGGTCAAGAGGTTAATGAGTCAAGTGGTGTGAACGGGTTGAAGACGTTTTCTTCCCTTTGATCTGGCTGCTTCGCCTGGGTTCCTGTTGATGTTTTGGAACGAACTGACCAACACCGTGAGTTTAGCAGGAAAAAGAAGGGCAAGGACGAATAGGAGGAAGGTGGTAGGTGTGTTTGTGAAGCGGGGGAGGGAGGAGGAGGGTCAGACTGTATTAAAGGTCATCCACTGTCGCGGACCTGTCACAGTCGTGGGAAGCTCTCCAGTGAGAACATCGAACGTGAAAGACACTTCGGAAGACTGACTGGGACGAAACGCCTTTCAAGCAAGTCACTGAAATTAGTGATTTGTGATCCACAAAAAGCGAGAACACCCCAGAACGAAAGAAGAAGAAGAGGACTGGCAGGAAGAAAAAGAAGCACGGGGGAAAAAATCATAAAAAGGCAAGAGAAAGAAAGAAACAAACAAACAAAAACTAAAAGAAAAAAAAATTTAAAAAATTTTAAAAAGGAAAAAGAAGACAGCAAGAAAAAACAGTTCTTCTCATTTACTCCTCGATCAAGAAAAGTGCGGAAAACAATGCATCCTTCTGCTGCCATGACTGGGGAGTACCTTGCTGGCGACATGACCTTCCTGAGGCAGCTGTTCAGCTGGATTCGCCTCATGGAATGGAGAGACAGCCACCACCAGCACCTGGAGCCGAGGACATCGGGTAAGAGAGACACTAGAACTAACCAGTTACTCGTCAAAACGTTGATAACTTTTAAAATAAGGCTTGAATAAATGTATTTCAGAGATTTAACTTTTTTTTCCTTCTCTCGCTGCATCCCTCTTTTACATGCAAGACGCTAGAAATAATCAGTGACTCGTCAAAACATTGATCACTTTTTAAATAATGCGTTATCTACTGGATCCAGAGATTTAGCATATTTTCTTCTGTCTGTATTCATTGTTTACCCGCTTTATTATTCGAATAGTGCGTTTTGTCGTAACAGAACACATGATCCTGAACACAAGGAGAAAACAAAACAAAACAGAATAATTGAATAATGTTATGTAGGGTCCCACAGCCTTGAAGAAATCAGCAAAGAAAATTGAAAATACTGCTTATGTTTAAAGCCTGATTCAAACAAATTCTTATCGGAAACGATAACATGAGAAATCATCATCGTACACTTTTTTTCTGAATTATCCGTTTCAACCGAATTATCAGTTGCAAAGATAGTTTCTGGTTTTATCCGAACGGATTTATTCCCGTGTCAATACAAGGGGTTCTTTCCGCAGTCTTTGGATTTCTCGCTTTCTGAAAAATCAGAAATTTCCACCTTTCTGTTTTTCCCCATCTCTCTGATTCTATCATTTTATTTTCCTTTACTTTTGCTGATTGTCTGCCTTAATGGTCCGCTCACCTGTCTGTATTCCAGAAAATCTGTGTGGTTTTTCTCTTGTGTCCATTTTGAATGAGACATTAGAAATAACTATTATGGTATGCTATACTGTGATGTTGTAATGTGGTGATTGTTGTCTCTGTAATGAACGCTAGGTTTCCGTGTCTCTGTCTGTCTGTCTCCCCTCCCCCCCCCCCCTCTCTCTCTCTCTTCTCTCTCTCTCTCTCTCTCTCTATATATATATATATATATATATATATATATATCTTATTTTGCGTTTCGGAAGGAGTGGGGCAGGGGTTGCACGAGCACCTCTTTTACATTTTTGACATATTCTTTTCCTTATTTTAATTTTAAACTGTGTATGATGACTCAAGTGGAATGACTGACCCACTCCGCACGGTCCATCTCCCCAGCCGTTAGGACAGTGGTGCTTAATGTGCTATTTGGGAGATTTTCACCATTTTCTACATACATGTCTTGTGTCGTGACTTTGTCGGCAGTTTTTTTTTTCCCCTCTTGTACGTTGCAATAGAACTTATAAGGCCCTCTCCAGTCCTTTTCATTAAGGAATCAAGGGAACTTACATGTTCGTGAATATTGGGATATTTGTATGAAAGTCCGTCACATAATGTGGAATCACCTTTCGCGTTAACGACAACAACAACGACAAGGATGGGTAGGGAGGGGTGCGAGAAAAGCATTTGTACTGCCGCTCAAATCTGTTCGTCATGATCGGAAGGAGAAGCAGGGAAGGGGAGGAAAGGGGAGGGGGAGGGGGGGGGAGAGAGTATTCATCAGCAAAGATTCGGCAAATGGCTTACTTGCGTTCAAGATGTTTTGTTGCCTTCTTTCTATTTTCTTCTCTCTCTCTCTCTCTCTCTCTCTCTCTCTCTCTCTCTCCTCTCTGTTTTTCTTTTTCTTTTTCAAACGCGCGTCGTTTGTTCATTTCTGTCAGGAAAATCGAATTGCCCAGAAACTACCCGACCTATTTCAAACCAAACTTTGTCAGAAAGATAAAGATAACACATGCTTCATGGACCAGCCCATTACATTTTGCTCTGGATCTGCCGACCGGATCCGGATCAAGCAGCGGATGCAGGATCGTCCAGCAAGATGACTGCAGATTTATCTCGCAGAAACAGACACAGATTTAAACAAAATTTGGTGAGAAGATGGAATTAAGACCTAGCGACGGATCCCATGACCTTGTGCCAATCTGGATCCGACGGCATACTTAGGGTCTCATCACATTGTTGATGAGATTATGATAAAATTTGTGACTGAATGTGGACACTCTGAAGTCACTGTCACAAACTGACAATTTTGTTTTGTTAGTGCGCCTTTAAAAGAAAAGCACACGGGAAATAATTCTTCATTCCTTTCCGATTGTTACCTCCCTTGGCGAAAAAAAAAAAAAATGTTCTTTTCATCCACGAACCGGCTACTGCCTTAATTAACCGGTAAATCTAAGATTCGTTCAACCTGGATGGAAGTCTGAACTACTCCCAATCCCTTCTAGGGTTTGTACTGAATCGATCACATGCATGAAGTCGACGGTAACGTAGGAGGCTTTGGAACCATGTGGCAGCTTTCAGATTTTTGAAGTATTGTATAAACGAAAAAAAAAAGCATACGTGTGTGTGTGTGTGTGTGTGTGTGTGTGTGTGTGTGTGTGTGTGTGTGAAATGGAATCGACAAGTGTATACCACCACCCGCATGTTTTCATACTTGACATAACACTGATGAGAAAATTTGTGAAAAAAATAAAGGCAAGATGCAAAGTTGTTATTGACACTAATGTTGCTTCATACTTTTTCTGATTTTTTTTTTTATCTCATACGGCGTTCAACCGTGATCAACTTGAAAACAGAAATGAGAACGGAGAAAACCTAGTTTGGTGTCAGAAGTACAACTGCGTGGTCTGTGGGTCTTTAAGAGACCGCTATGCCAAGTTGTAGAACGCCGGGAGCCAGTCGTAATCGTCATACTAAGCGGTTTTGACTTCTTAAGGATTACTGAGGTCATTGTGTTGTTTTCTTTCTTCTGATTCATTACCAGAGGTCTTAATACCTTTAAAGGTAGTAGAAATAATTATTTTTCGGTTTTAAAAAAACTACAATTTTTACACATCGATTGCCGTTTCTTACAATTATCATTTCCTGATAATTGCTGTCTTCATCGTGAAAACAGCTGTCGTGCAATTTGTTGTCAGTAAGGCGGCCCACAGATGTACAACGAATCAGTACTGTGGCACTAATATTAAAGACACCATTGTCCACACACGTAGAATGTCAACCTGAGACACGTTTTGAAATGAACCTTTTTACACCTGACCTTTCGTCTCGCTTTATGCGCGCGCACTCTGTGTACACGGGGTGGGGGTGGGGGGGGGGGGAGGGGGAGGGGGGAGTAGCAGTATGAATGCCAACGAATCAGATGAAGACATTATCGTCATTTTGACGTAACGGGACAAAACTTGGGCGCACTAAGACGCGAACCACAAGACAACGATGATACGATCCGGACACGGATACCTGTGTCGTTACACGCCGAGATTCGATCCTGCGGACATCCGTGTACTGCCGTCACTCGTGGGACCGCTGGATAAGTCTCTCTGCTGCCACGCACTCGACAACTGCTCTTTTACCGCATTCTTTCGTTTGATGTCGTGCATTTCAGCACGTTTTAGTTTAGCTTATATCTGCAAACATTCGCTGAAGGATTCTCTTTTTTTTGTAGCTAAACAAAAAGAAGCATTAATGTATTTGGATACCAAAAAAGATAATTAAAGACGGATAGAAAAGTAATTTTGCATATTTCAGTCATAGAGGATACAGTGCTGAATTGAAGCATGATGTATAACACGTACTTAACAGTAAACATTCCCCATTGTGAGGGTTCCCTGATTTCACTGTGTGTGTGTGTGTGTGTGTGTGTGTGTGTGTGTGTTGTGTGTGTGTGTGTGTGTGTGTTTCTAAGCAAACTTAGAGCAGTATTATAATCCTATTTATGACTCTTCATTGGTTTACATGTTTTCGTGTGACAGAATGTATGATTGACTCGGCGTCGGCGAAATCATGCATTGTTTTGTTAAAAAGTCAAAGGGAAGCAAACCATACGAGACATTGTATATCCAGGATCAGGAGAAGATAAACCAAGATGATCATGATTCGAATCTTTCCATACTTGGTTCTCGATATTCCGCCGAGCTGTGACATATGCTGCACCAGGGTTGGAGCCAGGAAACAAAGTACCAATCAAGCTGCTACGTGTGAGGCTACTCTAAGTCTAAGCTCACGTGTCATCGAAGCTTTGGCGTGTCGTTTCCAGGTCTGGAATATTGACACATCATACGAACACTTTCCGTCTTCAACAAGTGTTAACCTTAGTTCGTGAATACTTGGAATACGAGATCAGGCGTTGCTGTCCAATGTCCTGACGGCTGGTTTTCTAAACACGATTACACCTAAACGGTACCTCACAAAACGTGCTTCTACCACTTTGAGAATCAGTATGATTCATAGTACCTTTCCACAAAAGCAGGAAATTTTACCCCCAAATTAAACTTACTGTTGTTAACAAGTTCACCGTGTTGTTGGGATGTTGCAGGTTACTACAACCACTCGACCCATCCACCGCAGTTCTCCAGCCTTCCCGCCATGCCTCCATCTCTCTATTCCAGCCTTCCTGCTATGCCTCCATCTCTCTATTCCAGCCTTCCTGCTATGCCTCCATCTCTCTATTCCAGCCTTCCTGCTGCCACCCGTCCGTATCCCTTCCCCAGCTATCCCTACCCCATCCATCCACCCCCCTTCTCCAGCCTTCCCGTCGTCCCCCCGTGTCCGTTCTCCAGCCTTCCTGCCATCCCTCCTCCGTCTTCCTACTCCTCCAGCCTTCCTGCCATCCCTCCTCCGTCTTCCTACTCCTCCAGCCTTCCTGCCATCCCTCCTCCGTCTTCCTACTCCTCCAGCCTTCCTGCCATCCCTCCTCCGTCTTCCTACTCCTCCAGCCTTCCTGCCATCCCTCCTCCGTCTTCCTACTCCTCCAGCCTTCCTGCCATCCCTCCTCCGTCTTCCTACTCCTCCAGCCTTCCTGCCACGTCAGCCTTATCTTCAGCCGCTTGGGGTGAGTTGTTGATAGGTGTGGTGTGTGTGTGTGTGTGTGTGTGTGTGTGTGTGTGTGTGTGTGTGTGTGTGTGTGCGTGCGTGCGCGCGTGCGCGCGTGCGTGTGTGCGCGCGGCGTTGTTGTTTTTGGTGGTGGTGTTTTTTGTTCTTTTTTCTTCTTCTTTATTTTTTCGCTGTTTCTACCTGTTTTGGTTTGTGACGAACCCGAACAGTTCCTCAGATTGGTAAAGGTTTGCTACACAGCTATTACTCTGGAACCACCTTGGTGACACGTCTTTACAAAAGAGTTTCTCCCCCTACCCCCTCTCGGAATTGTCAGTTGAAGTGTATCAGCTGATGTTCAGTTTCATGCATGTTGCTTATTGGCCAGCCGACCGCAGAGGGCCATATCAGGCTTGTCTCTAAGTAGATGTGTAACACACACACACGCACACACACACACACACACACACACACATTCATTCTCTCTCTCACTCTTTCTCACACACACTCTCTCTCTCTCTCTCTGTGTCTCACACACACACACACACCTCTCTCTCTCTCTCTCTCTCTCTCTCTCACCATCTAGCACAGACGTAAAATCCCACCACCAACTTTCGGAAGAGAAGGCCAGTTTGGCCGTTGGTATGGATGACACGTTACACATAGCTTGCATTCTGCGTGAGAAATGGAAAGAATGAAGGAAGTAAGAAAATTAAGTGAACGATACTGACTGGATGACACGTGAAATGTCTGAACGAAGTGCCAGCTGGCAGCTCTTCAGTCGGCACTACCCAGGTAGGCAGCCCGTTGTGTGAACGAGTGTGGATTGTAAAGCGCTTAGAGCTTGGTCTCTAGCCGAGGATAGGCGCTATGTAAGTATTCATAATAATAATCACACACACACCACACACACACACACACACACACACACACACACACACACACACACACACTATACATTAAAAGTTTCTAAAAACACCCTGGAATTGAAATCTTTCTTCCATAAACATTTTACATGATTAATGTAATCTACTTCAGAACGCAGCAACTGTGCATGAAACGACCAATATTTCTATGTGCATCTTTTTCTGCATGCGTGCTACGTGAATGGGTATCGGAAGCAGCATGACTTGATGTGTATGTACTTTTCTTTCATCATATAAATCTTCCTCAGTGGCCCGCGCCTGTGTGGGTTAACATTGCTCGTTCGTTTTCATTGTCCTGAATGTTGTTTACTTTGCCTGAAGAAGACCAAAGAGGTCGAAACGCGTCGTGTTTTGTCTTGTCATTTGTTTGTCCCTTTTGTTCGGCGGATTAATTCTTTCTTTTTAAAACTGGTTTCAATTTCCGCCTGCAGTTACCTCCCTCTCTTTGAAACGCCACCCGGTGTGTTGTTGCTTTATTGATTTTTGGCCGAGTTTTTTTTTTCTTAATCTTGATGAGTTAATTGAAAATACCGACAGTTTTGCTATCAACCAGAGGACACGGTTCACTAATGACTTTTAATTGATAGACATATCTGTACATATGTAAAAAGATCTTCGTTGACTTCAAGCCCTTAAAAACGTTTTTCTCTCTCTCTCTTTGAACTTACATCGGATATCAAACAGATTTCAAACGGAAGGAAACTTCATTAGAAACTACTGTTTATACCTCCATATGTTTGTTGTATATGTCGGGTATGCGATTCGCTGAATTTTGTGTAGGGCTTATTTCCTGGCGACTGGTAGAAAACGCCGGAGAATTCATCTGTATGAGACGGTTTCGGTTCTTAACCTGCCAGCTGGTCTTGATTTGAAGTCAGCGATTATTATTCCAATTTTAAGACTTAAACTTGGACTACGTGAGGTAAATGAACAATCATCATGACAGAAAAGTTGGGACAATCCTCCAATCAGCACAGACCACAGACACAGCAGGAAACATGGAGACCGGCAGACGGACACTGAGCGCAGTGGGAGGAGCTTAGAGTCCGGAGTGTGACCAGAGCCGTGACAAACAAGACAGCGGGTACGGGTGGGGAACGAGAATCGAAGAAAAGCAGCAGATGCGGGGAGGGGTGGGTGGGAGTGGGGGGGGGGGGGGGGTCGCCACAGCAAATCCCCGCCCAGTGACGAGCCCGTGACGCAGAATCAATCGCAGACTGGCATAAACCATCTCTGTCAGTGTCCCGGGGGTGGGGACAGAAAGATCGACACTGACACAGCGACCGGAGTCGGCGACAAAGCCAACAAACAGGTGAACGCCGACATCGCTTCCTCCCAATCGCAAGAAATAAACGGAACTGGACGTATAACTTGCCCGACTTTAGGTTTTCATTTCTAAATTACAGAAAGGAAAAACGAAGGGACAAAAAGAAAATCCCTTTTAATATTCAGCATTTTTTTGTTTTGTTTTGTCCCCATGCATCAAAAATAGTAACGCGCGCTGACAGGAAGCAAAAGTCGTCTGCACTCCACTTCGCAAAACCCGCTGATTTTAGCGATCGACAAGATAATCATAATCAATTGGAAAATGTACAGCAACATGGCAGACAATCGTTCCATGACATCAATACAAATCTGGCAGAAGTTTGGTCCAGTTCTTTTTAAACAACAGCTTTTCGGTTGAGACTTGAAGGACAGAGAATGATTCAGAACACCCATGAATGAAAGGCAGATACTTCCTGCCTGCTGTAAGTAAAAGATCTTTCACCGCGAGGTTTAGTTCTGGGCACTGTCATGATCCGAATAATTTCCAGCCTGTCTTATTTGACATTTGTTTGAGAACAGTTGAGAAAAGTCTGCGAAACGAATATACACTCAGAACTTGACCGGATTTGTTGTTCCTTAGCGTTCATTTTTAAACACGCGATCAGGTTAATCATAATTCCGTTATGCCTACCGCCTTAATGAATGAATCGCCTTGGTAGTGTTTGGGGGCTGGAAAGTCGTGGGTTCGAGGGCTATCCAACGTATTCACCTTGGGATTTTCATCGGCCCCGGTCGTCTCCTACCCGGAGATGTTCAACTGAAGCCTGTCGTGGGCTCAGATAAGACTGGAACAGAGAGTAGTTTCTTGCACATAATGGATGCCTCTCCGACTGTTTCTCAGGAAGCGAAGAATACTGCCCTGTTGTCCTGGAGGGGGAGGGGAAGAGGAACACCGGGAAGGAGGGGAGGGGTAAGGAACACCGCGGAGAGGGGGGAGGAACGCCGTATCATTTTCATGATCATAAATTCAAACGCTGCGACCTTTCATGCACAGAGCTGCGTTTCCTAACCGCAAGACTTCCAAGACATACCTTTCCGCCTGGCGACGAAGGTGGGACTATCAACAAAGAAAGAAAACATAGGCGTCAGCGGATTTTTCATTTGACATTTTCCAACAGACCTGATTCTGAATCTGGTTCTGGATTTGATGACATTTTGTGGACGACAGGTGTGGTGATGGCAACGTGAAACAGCCGAACACACCTGGTTCACATCACGAGCTACGTGGACGCACATTTCATCCAAAATACGGTCGATGCAATGAAGTGACAACACTGATCCATTGTACTGCCATCTTCGACATGCAAGTCCCAGTCCGCTAATCATGTCCAGTGGGGGCCGGAATAGCTCAGTGGTAGAGCGCCGGACTCGTAATCTTGGGGTTGCCGGTTCGAATCTCCGCCGGGCCGTTTCAGTATAGGGGGATTTTTCCCTCGGAGTTAACATTGGTTCTGACTCCATTTCCCATACAGTCCTTCGAATGAGACTATAAACCGAGGTTCCGTGTGTGAACGCACGCATAACATCTTGCACACACGTAAAATCCCATCGCCAACTTTCGGAAGAGAAGGCCAGTTTGGCCGTTGGTATGGATGACATGTTACACATAGCATGCCCCTTCACCGAAGTTGGAGTATGGCTGCCTTAATGGCGTGATAAAAAAACACGGTCATACACACAAAACTCCACTCCCTTTGTTGGGTAGATAGAATCCTGCCCTCTTCCATTTCTATTAACCCGATTTCTGCCATATCACACACACACACACACACACACACACACACACACACACACACACACACAGACACACACACACACACACACACACACACGTACGTGCGCGCGCGCATACAAAGGCATTCAAAAGATTTCTGCGAAATTGATATCGACATTTTAATACCAGAACGTCAGACAAAAGGATCACACGGCCACGAGTATAAGAAACACTGATATAGACAGAAATACAAACATGTCTACTCTTGCATAGCTGCCGACCTCCAATCAAAATCCGGGAACCTGGGAATGAAAGGGGTGGAGTGGGGTGGAGTGGGTTGAGGAGAAGGCAGTCTGGCTGGACTGAAGGCGTTTTAAACCCTCACTGCTTCAGCTGACGAACGTGGGATTAAAGAAAATGCATATTCCACTACATCTAATTGTCAACACTCACATTACATCATTTGGTCGTTATTCTGCAATACTTTTTAACAAACAAAATAATAATTCGACAGTACACAGAAATGTACAAAAAATAAGCATAACAGTGCACAGAAACACGCCAAAAAACAAAACAAAACAAAAAAAAAACTAAAACTCGTCAGAATTAAACATTCATAATTATAGCACCGTGAATGTACAAGGAAAGACATCAAAATAGAAACGATTCCGAAGGAAAGAGGGAGTGGAGGGTCGGGGAAAATCGGTCAGACAGACAGACGAGGCAGCAGCTACAGAGCATACAAGGCATGCTGAATGTTTAATTGCCCATGGGTGGCTTGCAGTATCTGAACAGTGATAACGGTTCTGTACAGTTTCCACTGGGCCTGTGGGGGGAGGTATGATGTACATGTCCAGCGCGGGTAGGATTACAATATAAGATACCAATGAACATGCACTTACAATTCAATCTGTCTCCAAACAGCGTCTTATATGGAAGCCATTTGGAAACAAAATTTCCATACACGAAATTTAAGGAGCAGTATATTCTTCGGTTCTATGCATCTTGCAATGATTTATCAGCCTTACTGAAAAAAAAAAAAAAACAGCCTAAACCCAACACTTTTTTTTAACAGAAAATCAATTATCACCAATTTCGGGTTTAAATTTCTACAAAAGGGAAAATCCAGAATAACTCTGAAAAGCTGGTAGCTATGCCGACTTGAAGCATCTGAAAATTCATTTGTTTCAGTGAAAACAAAACGAAAGAGAATGAAGAAACATAAGCGTAAAAAGCCTTGACTTTCAACGACACATGCTGTACAAGGTATAGTAATGTTGCTTACAGCCCAGCCGACCATAAGGCTGTCACCGCGTTGAAGTAAACTCAAGTCTTTCGAAAAAAAAAAACACCACATTCACACTACCCTTTAAAATACACTCTGAAAACACACCCAAGATCTTGTTAATCTTTCCTCTGTAAAATTGAGATCAGATGAAACATGTTAAATCTTTCAGAAATTGAAAGATCACGTCAGGTGGGACGTCTCTGAACAAGGTGTTCATGGAGTCTGGACTACTAGCACAAAGATTTTTCCAATTATGAAACTCATTTTAAAGAGGAGGAAGAAGACTGATCTTGTATCACCTATCGAATAAAACTAGTATTGACAAAGAATGAACATCAAGTAAGATTCATCAGGCATGAACATTTTGGCGACAATATAATACCAAGATATGATACCGTGTTCTAACCATGGTATGTTCTGTTCGCACGAATAAGCTACCTGGACTGCCGGTACACAGATTTGTATCAGGCTTTCGATTCGATCAGTTGTAATCATATTTTAATAGTGCCATGTAACATGCCGTTGTAGACCTGACCATTCTGTTAAAGCATGTGTTTACCGATCATTTCACCTCTCAAAATATATGCCGCTATATAACCGGCTATTTTGTCTCAAGTGTAGTAAGGGAAGGGCTATATATCAAAGTATTTTCTATTGTCAAAATATTTAAGAAGGAAGCAATCAGAAAAGATGATCACGGTGTAAAGTCTCCCCCTCCCGTCAATTTAAGTGTTAAAGACAATAATTTGAAATGGACGGAGAACATCTGCCAACAGTTAACTATACGGTTCAGACCTCGCGCCTCTTTATGGCCAGCAAAGAAAACGACGAATAAAGTGCAGCAGAACCTCACATGCGACAGCCCAGCTGGATACAATCTGCGGACTTTTCCTGAGAAAAAAAAAAAAAAAAGACCGAGACGAGTGCTCATCTAAATTTTTCAAATACAGATATGATTCGGCGTAAGAAAAAAATTCCAGTAGTCCTAAGGATTATTACAAAGATATCAGTCATATTATACTCATTGGTTCAGATGTGCATATGTTGCCTTCCAAAAGACGGAACCGGCTATTACATTAGGGTTTGTTTTTTTTTTTAAAGAGAACTTAGAATACAACACTGTTAAATAGGAATGCAAAAACCTTTAGCTTGTCAATTCGTTTATTTCGTTAAAAGCACTAAATATGACGGAATAAGAATATCACACCAAACATGAAGACAAAAATAAACCCAGACGACTTTACCAAATATTTAATCATTAAAGTTTGCATGCAAACGTCCATCAATAGAGAAAGTATATAACTTTTGTATTCATCTGAAATGCTTTATTATTTACAACGGCAGGTGTTAACAGTACTAGTATGATGACACTGTTAAAGACAAATGTAAACGGAAAAATCAATATCAAAACAAAAAAGTAACGTATATACAAACACACACGCATACTTCAGAGCTTAATTTCATTGATATTGTAACTAGACGCCGATTTCATCGTTTGTCAAAGTGTGATAATAACATTGAAAAAGAGTTCACGCAAAAAGAACATCAGCTCATAAACCCGCTTTGCATTAAACGTTTACAACATTAAAATCAGCAAGCAAATGTCCGCAAGTAATGAAAGCACATTTGACATGACCGAGTGTGAATCGATGCAGAAAAATACAGTGGAAAATGGGAGGATGGACGATAAAATAAAGAAAACGAAAGCAGCAGGGTTTAACGTGTGACCCATTCGAGAAATTTCAAAGCTTGTTTACTGCCCAGTGAACCATATAGGCGATTTCAGGGCTTGATGAATAGTTTCACAGAGAGAGAGAGAGAGAGAGAGAGAGAGAGAGAGAGAGAGAGAGAGAGAGAGAGAGAGAGAGACCTTCGCAAAACCCTCGCATAGTAACTTGATACTGGATCAACGGTGAAACAAAGCCGGGCATGAAATACCGTTCTGCCATTTTGTTTTGGTGTCGCAACGCGAGGAAACTCTTGCGACAGAAATCCGACACTGAAATTCCCCCTCCCCCTTCTAATGAAGGCAACCGGTGAAACTGTCCACTGATTAATACACAGGCGGGTAACAAGACACCGGCGCCATCATCTTGACTGTTGCCCGTCAGCCGGAATGGGCGGGGACAACACATCTTTCAAGTGAAGCATCCACCTTCCTGGCCGGCGCTCACCGGTGCAGCTTTTTAACAAACGACCCCACCAGCAGAATCAGGACTGGGCGTTTTGTGTCGGAGATGAAAAGAAGACCAATATCGGAAAACGTTACCGAGTATGTGAGCCATTAAACTTTTTTTTTTGCTCAATGGAGGGGGGCTGTATGTGAGATTTGGCTATCTTTCGCGATGAATGGAAAAATCCACCCACTCGTGTTTTTTTCTTCTTCCCATTTCTTGTTTTTCTAGATCTACCCAAGGCAGCTAAAGAAAAAAAAATCACTTGAATGTTTACTGGATCAAGTTTTGTCCAAGTCACATAACCACCGAGTGTGAGTGTTGGCACTCAACTGCTGTCGATTTTGCGGAAACAGCTGTGAACAGCTGGCCTGTCGAGATAGTTTTGCCGTGGAATTTTGAAATGGCGCGTCACCTACCACACTTGTGAGCCCTGATATGGCCCTTTGCAGTCGGCAGGGCTATAAGCAACATTACCTTAACTGACCGCGCTCGTGCCACAGGCTGTCGCGTGCCGGCTGCGAGAGAGAGAGAGAGAGAGAGAGAGAAACGCGACCGAAGACGAAGCAGAAACAAACCGCTCAAACTGGTCAAATTCTTGAATAAAATGTTTTCCAAAGCGAATCAAACCTTACCCTTTTTCAGGCATATTAAATCAGGGGAAAAAAGGTGATACTCATATACCTATACTGTCACACGCACACAAATACAGCTGAAAAGTACAACGGGGTCAAATTCATGGAACTTGCTGTTAATGACGGGATAAAACGGCGCGACAGCTTCTAGCCAGCGTTTTCAGTTCATCTTTAAACTGCCTGGGGACGTGTGTCCCATGGTCATAGAAAAAATAATGAAGCTGCATTACAGTTAGTCTGGGCATTACACAAGAACCATGGTAGGAACAATTTTCACTACTACTATATATGATAAAATTCGACTTTACACAAGAACCATGGTAGGAACAATTTTCACTACTACTATATATGATAAAATTCCGCTTAGATCGTTAGGTGGAAACAAGCATACTTCACGAAAAAGTTCTCTTGTCAGTTTTCTTGATAGTAATACATGTAATTATGTGACCTTGTGTCAGTCAATTGTACATTGTTTTGCCTGTTTGCTACATGAACGGTTCCAGATTCGGCAGTCCGGCACTACCGGGGCCGCTGTCTGCCCGCACCCTGCCTCCCTCTGCCAGGTGCCCCTCTTCTGCCCCCTCCCTCCCTCCCTGCAACGTCGGCGACAGTGCCCCTGTCGTCAGTGCCGCCAGCGGAGCCCTCACTGCACGGGACCCCGCACACGGCCCTTCCCCTGGGGTTTCCGGTGAGTTTACTGCACTGTGCAGAATAGATTGGCATGGCCTGCGCGCGTGCGTGCGTGCGTGCGTGCGTGCGTGCGTGCGTGCGTGCGTGTGTGCGCGCGCGCGCGCATGTGGCGTTTTTGTTTGAAAAAAAAAACAAAAAAACGGATCACATGAATGTTACAATTTGTTTTTGCCTAGTTCTTGTCTTACCCCCCACTTTCTCTTCGGAAAACGATCAGTCAACTGATCTAAAGCACGCGGTTATATACGGACCTAGATTTTATTATTTCTGGTATAAGCTTGGTATTGCAAACGGGAGCCGAGTTAAATCCTGCCCATCTTGCAGGCCCATTCAAAAAAAAAAAAAAGTTGAAAAGGCGAGGCTATCGGAGGACTGTGCCCAACTCAGCATTACGTTATATGGAGTACACTGTCAGTTCAGTTCACGTTTATAGCCCAGCCGACTGAGAGAAGCCATTTCAGGGCTGTTGTCTCGTCAAAGCCAAGCAATACACTATCAACACACACACGCACGCACGCGCGCGCGATGTTCGCTCGTTCTTCACAGTGGATTTACACAGGTATGAAAACTAGCGTTGGCGCCTGCAATATTCCACACTAACAAGCATAAACAAACGATACCAAACGCGAGTGCGCGCAGTGTTGACCAACACCTGAACTATCACTTCACTCTGTTCCAGCCCAGCCCGCCAGCGCCATCCAGCCGGAGTCAGCCCCCACTCTCTGGCGGTTCCTGCTGGACCTGTTGCTGAGCAATCAGCACCAGGACATCATCCGCTGGACCGACCGGGAGGGGGGCTTCCAGCTGCTGGACCCGGAGGAGGTGGCGCGCAGGTGGGGGCTCCGCAAACGCAACCGGCACGTGATGACCTACGACAAGTTGTCACGTGCCTTGCGTTATTACTACGACAGGGGCATCCTACGCAAGGTGACGGGGCAGAAGTTTGCCTACAAGTTCGTCTCCTTCCCGGGGCTCTTCGGGACGGAGGCGACAGGCACCACCAGGGTGAGTAGTTCACGTGTGTGTGTGTGTGTGTGTGTGTGTGTGTGTGTGTGTGTGTGTGTGTGTGTGTGTGTGTGTCTGCCTTCGTGCGTGCGCGTGTAATTTATCAACTTGCTAAAGGTCACAGCACATCAGGTTACTGTGCATCTTTGCCGGCCGCAAAGGAGCCGATGGCTGCGAGGAAGGGACTTCTGGCTGCAGAATGTAGCAGTGTGACTGGGGTAGGTGCTATCGGAAGGACTACTGGAGGTCGCGAGATGAAACTACCCTTAAAATCCGGAGATCGGACACGTTCTTAGCCTTAGTTTTCTATGCGGTGAGACTAGATCCGTTCACTTGTATGACTCCAGTATATTCTTTACACACGGCTTGGGAAAATACCCCGAAAAGGTGAATGAAAAAAAAGGGGAAGGGGGGGATCTATACACGAAGTTGTTCCAGCAGTAATCGCTTCTGTGGTCGATGACCACATTGTTGCTTCCGTGTGCCAGTTGGATTGGTTCGACCAATGAGCGACGGCTCTGGTCAACACACATACACGGACTCTCCTAACGGCTGTGCCTCATCTGCCGACAGAAAACCGCAGTGGGGATACAGGCCTAGACAAGCACAGCGAGAGTAGGACTTTCTTTAGTATCGTTGGAAAAACGTATGCTCACTGCAGTTACTGTAAGGAACATTTCAGTATTGCCCATTCTGGCTAATTCGACACCACCCTCCATTACTCAAAATCCCCCTTCCCCTTCCAGCAAAAAAAAAAGAAAAAAAATCCAAACTTTTTTGAGGAAAAGCGCGCCACTAGCACTTTACGCTGAATACGTTAGTCACACGTATTTATTCCGTGCAAAAATACGTGCATGCGTTCTACCAAACCGCAAGTTTACGCTTCAATGGAACCTGCAATTCGATCAATCTACCCAGAATTACGGAACAGAAATCCATATTTACAGCCCAGGAGACGAGAAATCCTTAGCAGGGCTGGAAGAACAATTTATCCAAGATACATCGGTGAAAGAGACAACAAATGAACACAAGACGTTTTTCGAGTTTATGCTCAGTCAAATAAAAATGTAGTGGCACACAGGCACACACGCTCCACGTGATGTAGTCAAATGGCAGTCGTGCAGTGGTTGAAAGTAAAGCCAATGTAGTGAGACTTTCTCTATAGTGTTTTCATCATGGACACAACACCCCAGTACTGGAATCCATATCAAAATCCTGTTGACCTCACAGTGCCAACTCCAAGGCCAATTAAAAACCAAAAAGATGGAAGTATGGAAGTTTTATCTGTTACTATACGCTGAAGTTAATGTTCAAAGTTGTAAGATTAAACACGTAGAGTAATGTCCCTTGTCTAAACGAGGCAGAAGCAAAGGCGTTGGGTGAGATTACTCCAGAGGAAGCTAGCTATGCTTAAAATAATAGTGACAAAAAGCCCGGTTCTGACGGCTTAACCTCAGAATTCTTCAAAGTGTCTTGGAATAAGATGGGTGTCTGTTATCAGAGCTCAAAATGCAAGCTTCAGGAAAGAGGCACTGCCCTGTGTACAAAGGGAAGGGATTAAATCCATTCCCCAAAGTTACAAACCAAGGCAAGCTCTTAAAAAAAAAAAAACGGTAGACCAATTTTACTTTTAAACATGGTATTTAAAATTGGATCGTCATATGTAGCAAATCGAATAAAACAGGTATTACCATACATCATAAATGAAGATCAAACAGGATTTATCCAAAACAGGTATATTGGTGATAACTTACGATCAATATGTTATATTATTGCATATTTGGATGAAATACAGTTTACCTGGTTGCTACTTTATAGATTAAAAAAAAAAGTTTTCGATACGATTAATTCGTATTCAAGGCACTGGATGGTTTGATTTTCAGAGAGGTATCTGCAGATGGATAAAGACTTCTTATAAAGAAAATCTTGTCACTGAATGGCCAGGTTTCAGACTATTTCATCCAGTTCTTGATCCCACCAGAGGCTGTAGACAAGGTGACCTTGTTTCTCATCTGTTCGTTTTGTGCGTGCGAATACTAGATATAATGGTGATGAAAAATCCAAGCATTCAAGAAATATGAACATACATACATAAACTATCCCAGTTCACTGATGATAATTTCTATCGTTAGATCTGATGTCATTTGAAACTTGTATTGAAGATTTGGCATAATCTCAGATCTCCAAATGAATTCGAGTAAGACAAGTGCGATGTGGCGAGGAAGTAGGAAAAAACTGAAATCCGTTACAACATTTAAGAATGTACTGGTATCCATGAAAATTCTGAATCCTGAGGGGTATGGGTTTACAAACGATTTGAAAGATTATGTAAGAATTAGGTACTCAGCGAGACTGGCTGACTGTTAAATATGTATTTTTATTCAATATTTGTGAGAAACGCTACCCCCTCACGGCAGAGCAGATATTTTGAAGTGTATTATTCTAAGCTGGTTCATTTGTGGTTGCTTCTTCCACCCCCACCCCACCCCCTCCCCCGCCCGATTTTTCTGACATAGATTTGCTAGATTAGCTCGGAGGGAAAACAAACTGACAAAATCAGAAGACAGCTCGCGAAAGTAAAAAAAAAAATTCAGCTATTGGTCTTCCCGACATGAAAACATTTGTGACATCCCTAAAGTTATCTTGGAATCACAAGGCTGAGCAATCGACTCAAACGGTAACGCCTTCACATGCAAGCTTCCCTAAATGGCCACTTCTGAATAGGCCTAAATATGGTCCAGAGCTAGTTTCAAGATCTAAGCACAACCAATTTCGGCCAGATGTCTTTGATGCTTACAGGACCTTTTACAAGTGTATGCACAAAAATCTGAATTTATAGCTGAACCACTTCCGTACCCAAAACAAAGTATTCAAATGGAAGTTGTTTCTAAAATACTTGATAACACAGATGTGTTGTCTTGCTCATTTATTAAAAAAGATGGACATTTGCTGTCTCATAAGCGTTTTAAGTAAAGTATAGTTGAACATTAATTTGGTTACATTTGTAGGATATGAGTCGGCTGTAACATTTAAACACATGAAAAATTGTCACCAAAACATACATATTAGCTCAACGCTTCTCTTTAAAGATTGTCTTCTTCCTAAAAGACTGGTTCACTCAAAAACGAGTAGGTCACCAGCGCGCATGTTAAAAAGTAAAATAAAATAAAGTGCGACTCAGCCTGTTGGCCCCTGGAGCAAAATTTGGCAACAAGGGGTCACATACGATATTCAAAGTTAAAAGCAATGGCCAGATTCAGGCCCAGGTAACCATAAAATATCTGGGGAAGTTAAAATAGAAAAACAAGTCAATATGCAGATCTCAAGACTGTCGTATCAATTTGATTTTCAAATGAGACTGCATTTGTGGCGATCTTGATGGCACACGGCAGTGAGTTCCACAGCCGTACAGAACTAGGATAAAATGAATTTAAGTGGCTGTCAATATTTGATGCAGGTATGGCACAAGATTGACCGCCACTCCTGGTGCTACTTTTATTAAATACTAGTTGTTCCATTGGGATATCAGTTAGTTTAGCTCTGCCTTTGAAGAATATATTAAGTTTGATAAAAGCTCTTCTCTGTTCTAAGGGTTTCCATTCTAATTTCCTCATGTTCTTCCTAGTATTCCCCTTCTCTCTGATAAGGTTCCCTGTTACGAACCGTGCTGCTCTCTTCTGAATCTTTTCGAGGTTATCAATGTCCTTTAGATGGTAGGGATCCCAGACTGAGCAACCATATTCCAGTACTGGTCTAACCAGTGTTTTGTAGCAGTCGTCTTTAACCTTTTTGGGGCAGTCGTTGGTATTCCTGTATAAGAAAGCTATGTTATTTGCTTTCTTACATACTAAATTGTAATGTTCTTTCCATTTGAGACGACTATAATCACGCCTAAATATTTTGCAGCATTGGTTTCTTTAAGAATCTTTAAGAATAGTATTGTGAATAGAATATTCTGATCTAGTTGGTGAGCGTTTATTACATATACGCAACACTTGGCACTTCTGGGGATGAAATTCCATTTTCAAAGTTCTTTCCCACTCTTGTAAAGCGTTTAGATCTTGCAGAATGCGTGTATCATTCTTGCTTCTGATTGTTCTATATACTAAGCTGTCATCTGCAAAAAGCCTTATTAGTAGTTCCAGGAGAGAGATTTCTACTTATGTCATTTATATAAATTAAAAAAAACCAAGGGCCCCAGAACAGTTCCCTGTGGTACACCTGACAAGACTGGTTTACAATGGGATGACGACCCTTCCACAACAACTTTCTGCGTTCTCCCAACGAGGAATGATCTAGACCATTTTAGCAAAGAACCGCCAATGCCGATGTGTTCTAATTTAAGCAGCAGGCCATCATGGTCAACCTTATCAAAAGCTTTAGAAAAGTCTAATAAAATTGCATCTGTTTGCTGTCTGTTGTTAAGACAGTTATTAAAATCATTGAGAGTTGTCATAAGTTGAGTCTCAACTCCTTCGCTGTCTAAAACAATGCTGGGCGTTATTTAAGAAGTCATTTGTCAAGATGGTCCATTATGCTACTATATATTATGTGTTCAAGTAGTTTTGCTGATATGGATGCAAGAGATACAGGTCTATAGTTCTCTGCTTTTGTTTTGTCACCCTTTTTGAATAAAGGGACAATGCTAGCATCTCGCCACTCATCAGGTATTACTCCCTGGTCCAGTGAAGCTTGGTAAAGTAGTTGGTATACCTCAGTCAATTCACTGGCATAATTTTAAGAGCTTGCCAGGAATGCCATCTGGACCAGTAGCTTTGTTTTCATTGATGTTGGTCAGTAACTTAAATACTCCTGCTTTGCTTACTTTGATATTTTGCATTTCAGGGAGTTTATCATCACCCTTTAGTCTAACGTTAATTAAAGGCTTGGGATTTGAGAAAACCGAACAAAACTGATTTAGTAAATTTGCTTTTCCTTCAGGGTCCTGTATTAGGTTATTCTGGTTATTTCTCAGGTCTGGGATTAATCCCAGTGTTGTCCTGTCTTACTCCTGATGTAAGACCATAATTTCTTGTTTTGATGATCACCTGAAATCATCGAATTAACATAATTGGAGTGAGCAAGCCTACATTCTCTCTGACACCTTCTCTTAATATGTTTATACCTAATCAGTAATCTTTCTGAATTAGGGTGTAGTTTCAATTTCTTAAAGAACCGATGTTTCCTTCTCAACAAACGTTTAGTTTTTGTATTAATCCATGGCTGGTTGTTCTTGCTTGAAGTTATTTTAGTCGGTATGTTGTCATCCATAATAAATTCCAAGTCAGCTTTTATACACTTCCAAAGGTCATTGACATTATCTTTAACACTATGAGACCTCAAAAAAGACGACTGAAATCACGAGTATCCCTGCGTAATTTTGGTAAGTCTGCTTGGTTCCAGAGTCTGATGGTACGTTTAGGGGGTTTTCTTCGAAAGGGTTGAAAGTTGCTCTCCAAGAGAATTATGTCATGATCACCCAGGCCTGCAATTAATTCCTGATTGCCTAAAGCGCCTGGACAATTGGTAAAAAAATAAATCCAGGAATGCATTGCCACGTGTTGGTGTTTCAACTGACTGCACTAATCCAAGATCTCTGGTGGTATCAAAAAACTGAGAATGTTTTTTTTGTATTGATTACCAAGTATGGCATCTTCACGCCAATCAATATCAGGTAAGTTGAAGTCTCCACCAATCCATAATATTGCCTTCCTATTGGCCAAAACAATGTCAGAAATGTCTCTGCAAATAGACGAACATACATTTTCATCTGAGTCTGGAGGTCTGTATACTGATCCAACAATGACAGGTCTCTTATTCTTAAAATTAATCCTACAAAATAAACTTTCACTATTCTTGCCTTGATGTAAAAACTCACTGGCTAAGTTCTTCCGAATGGCAATCAAGACTCCCCCACCTCTTTTTCCAAGTCTGTCCTTTCTATAAATATCAAAATCCTCCATTAGAAGCTCACTGCTGGATGTTCCAGTTTCTAGCCAAGTTTCTGTTCCAATTACAACATCAATGTTTTTTTCGGTGACTAAATTACTGAGTTCTTCCTTTTTCTTGATAAGTGATTGAAAGTTTACAACTATGCATTTAAGTTTGTCTTTTTTCTTTTGATGATTTGGAGTTCGGTTGCACTTTATGATTTGGTATTTTATCAGTTTTAGAATCGGGCGTGGATGCAAGCTTACAATATTTCAAGTTTTCTTTTGGGATCGGTCTGGTGAGATAGGGTCAAAACGGTTGCTTTCAGAACTGCAATCTTCAATAGAATCTTCAAAAAGTCTCGAACTAAAGTTTGGAAGCCCGCAGGTAAAACACGTCCAAGATATATCACTTTTACATAATGCTTCATAAACTGCTGAATTTAATAACACACATTTGGTGTGATACCATGTATTGCAAACGTCACAGGCAACTGCTTTATGTTTCCATGTGACTCGCAAATTGCAGACTCCGCATGGATATTTTACTTTGGTGGACGGACCAGGATTGAGCTCAATGTCTCCCGATAGTAGGATAAGGCTTAAGAGCCAAGATTTAACTCCTCTATGTCTAACTCTTTTATTAAAACAATTCCTTATCACTGTACTATTTCTGATATTAACTGAAATCAGGTTCAAATCTGGGGCCTAGTAATCGACGTGAGAACAGTGCTCGGCACAGGTGTACACAGGACGCTAACATGGTTCAGGTTGCACAAAGTTTTATAACCTGCAAAAATGGAACTAAAGGCGTCTACATCTAAAATTTCAAATTAAACTGAGTGCTAGGGATATCGTTGTTCCTATCATATGTGCAAACAGCAAGAAAAAGTAGAAAACTTAACGAAACCGAGGAACAACACGCCGGTAGCCATCTTGAAAAGCCTAGTGAGACAAACACCTTACCTGAAAGGCTTTAAACACAAATTTCGTTTAAAAAAAGTAAACTTTAGCATTAAACTACCAACAGCGCTGATCATTAAAATTCTGTTACTCGTTTGAATAAAAGATGTAAAAATGAAGTTAAAACGGGAGCTCCAAAAGCCAGGCAGCCTCCTCGCTGGACATGCGTAAACCAACTGTGTGCTATTCACAAAGATTCTAAAGTACACTATGGTGTGTTGATCGAAAACACTTTGCGGACGAAATACAATGTGGGATATATACTACTAAAAACAATTGAAGTACCACCCCTAATTTTTGTATGCAATTTTTAAAAAGCTCTGATAAACCAATTAATATTGATAATTGAATAAACTCTGCTGGATAAGCTTACCCGGTTCTCAAATACTACTCCTCGTGCATTTTTGTTATGTTAAAGTCGGTCAGCAGTTATCTACCGCGTCGCATCTGAGGCAAAAAAATCCCGAGAAATTATCGAACTTGTGTCGCTCCCAGATTTTGACACAGACACAGCAAGAAAAAAAAATGTGATGCACGTGAAAGCAAGGTCTTTTCTGAGCAGAATTGCAATCAGTTAGCACATTTGACGGGTATAAAAAGTCGCGAAATTTAGGAAGATTTAACCATGCCTGCGAGACAACGACTAAGCAACACCGACAGAGGAAGAGCGATAGCATGGTACCAAGAAGGTATTGGGTTGAGGGAGATTGGTCGACGGCTTGGAGGGAGTCACCCAGTCATTCTGAGGCTCAGAGACCGTTGGCTTAACACTGGAAGTGTTGAAGAACAGCAGGGACGTGGACGGACGAGAAGCACCTCCAGACAGCAGGATCGGTTCATTGTTATCGCTTGTCTGAGAGACCGTTCAGCCAGTGCCACAGTACTCCGAGACCAGCTACGACAAGCCAGCAACGTCAACGTCAGTACCCAGACAGTTCGGAACCGGCTCCACGACGCCAACTCGAGGTCAAGGTCCCCAGCAGTGAGATCAATACTGACCCCAGCGCATCGAGCTCATCGTCGGGCCTGGGCAGCATGTCATAGAAGGTGGACAAGAGCTGAATGGGCAACAGTACTCTTCACAGACGAGTCAAGGTTCACCCTCAGGTTCAACGACGGGCGGGTTCGCGTCTGGCGACGTCCTGGAGAACGCTACGTTGACGCTGCCGTCAGGGAGCATGACCGCTATGGGGGTGGGTCCGTGATGGTGTGGGGTGGGTTCAGCCTACGTCACAGGACCCCCCTACACCGTGTTGAAGGCCGCCTGACCGGTGCCACCTACCGCGACACCATCATCCGCCCCCTTGTGATGCCCGCCCTGAGGGCAGTTGGCCAGGGCGCCCAGTTCCAGGACAACGCGCCGTGCCACCGCGCCGCCATCGTGAATCAGTTCCTACAAGGGCAGCAGGTGACAAGAATGGACTGGCCTGCCAGGTCACCAGATTTGAACCCCATAGAGCATCTGTGGGACGTGCTGGGGAGGCGAGTGCGGGCCCACAACCCTCCAGCAGACACCGTGGACCAGCTGTTTCAGTTGCTGGAGCAGGAGTGGCAGGCGATCCCCCAGGACACTCTCCGCCGCCTGGTGCACTCCATGAGACGTCGATGTGACGCTTGTTTGAACGCGAACGGTGGTCATACCCGTTATTAACATCATGACATCTACCATAGACTCTTGTTACTTTTCATTTTGGGGTATGCCTCTTTAATCAAGTGTAAAACAAAGATAATTTTTTGTTACGGTGTTTGAATAAATTTGAATGGATTGAGGAATAATAAAAATAAAATATTCAATCATTAAATTATGTTCAGCTTTGTTTTCTTTCGAATGACAGCAGTTTTCCTAAGTGGTACTTCAATTGTTTTGAGTAGTGTATACATACACATATGTACATGCATAATCATACACATATTTATATACACATATGTATATATATACAAACATGCATATATGTACACATACATACATACATGTGCACATACATGTATATATACATACACACTACATACATGTATATGTACATACACATATATATTTATGTATATGTGTGTGTGTGTGTGTGTGTGTGTGTGTGTGTGTGTGTGTGTGTGTGTGTGTGTGTCTACAAATTATGTGTCTGAAGTTTTTGTCGAGTCTGAAAGTGTTTCAACGGTTTGATATGAACGGCAAGTTTGTGATTTGTTACACTACGTGCCTGTTGGGCTTCAGGATCCTGCAGATGGGTAGAGTGTATGGGTGGAAGAGGTGGCAGGCGATGGGTCTGTGTCTCGTTGGGGGGCTGGATTTCCAGAGCAGACGTTCTGGATACAGCTGCTGAGAGGACCACTGATGACAGCACTGGGGTACTCACGGTTGGAGGGGGGAAAAAGCTAGACATTTTGGCTGCTTGTAGAGTGAAATCTTCGTTGGAGCAGAGTCAGTACAGGCGGAGGAATTCAGAATATGGGATGCTGTATTTAGTGGATGGGTCGTGGAAGATGTGTAGTCCCATCCCAGACACAGCCAAACACCACGGCAGGCACACGTCATTCTGCAACCCCAAAATACCATTCAATTCACGTCATTCGTTTCCCAGAGAGAGAGAGAGAGAGAGAGAGGGAGATTCACCTCGTATTAGTGTGCGTAAGTGAGCGCGCGCGCACACGAGTACATGAACTGGAATAAGTACTTCGAACTACAAAAATATAACATGTCAAAGATAAAGTCATTTAAAATGTCAAATGGCGTGGCGACTATATTTTCTATACATTTGGACTCCGTTTCAACGACTGTCGATTTAGGGGGCATGTCACGGTGACATTCAACCCATCTGTTCTCGCATCAACGTTACAGCTCGGCGGGAAATGGTGCTCACGTGATGGAAACCTTGGAAGATCCCGTATCCTCCAAATGCATGATCCCCCCCCCCTCCCACCCACCCACCCACGCACACACACACACCCTGTTTTTGATTTACAAACGGTAAACGGGTACTGTTAACATTGTCGGAAAAGACGCAGTTGTCTAATCGGAAAGGACCCCCCCCCTCCCCCCCCCCCCCCCCCCCCCCCCCCACACACACACACACACCCAGCCATGCCGTTATGAATCACATAACATTTCCCAGCATACTCCGGTGGACCCAATCTTTCCATGTACTTGCACACTGAGCTTGGTCATTCTACTGCCTCCTATGAAGCATGCTTCTGGATCTGGCTGCATACGTCGCTGAACCAAACTTTATATTGCGACGGAAAACAGCGCACAAAAAAAAAAAAAAAAAAATCTTTTCTTTTTCTCTTATGGACTAGCTAAGTGTGGAGCTGCCGGATCGCTACTTTTTGCTTTGCACATACAGGCAAACCTGTACATTACCGGCCCTGACCCTACAGAAGACAGTGCCAAGGCCCCCCCTCCCCATTAAAAAAAGGGACCCCACCCCCACCCTTTCCCCACCTACCTAACGTACGTACAGCATGGGTTTAGTGGAGGGCTGCAGAACTGCCCACCGCTGCCGTGAATGCGGCGACAGTACTGGCCTGGACTGTTGTTTCTTCCAGGTGGTTCCAATCCTCGATGGTCTTTACAAAAAAGGAGCATCTGTACTGCTCTGAAGTGCCATCTGGAATCTTGTAGCCCTTGGTGTTATTGACAGTATGGCGAGTAACGATGTTTGTGGTCTCGCAGTCCTTAAATGCTGTGGGTCTCGCAGCTTAAATCTTTTTGGAGTTGTGATAGACCTAGTTTCATCATCGTTGGAATAAAAGTAAGTACAGGACTGAAATAGGCGTGGTTTTACGTCTAACCGTGCACTCAACTGAACAGCCCACAGCCGGTTGCTACGTTGGGAACAGAGCTTGGCTCTGGAACCCGTCAATCGTGCGTTACGATGGAAACAGTCATGCACCAGTGCTCCAGTTTCAAAACCATAAACAAACGAGGTGAAGCAATATGGGGATTGGTGGGGTGGGGAAGGGTGGTGTGGTGGTGGTGTTCGTGGTATGAAACGAATGCAGAGCGTTGTCACTGGAGAACGTTATCCCGTCGTTCAAATGGTAGCACTAAAAGTGAGAAAACAAGGCTACCATATTTCTATTTGCGAACATACCTCCCCCCTCCATCACCCCGCCGCTCAATAACTGTCCATACTGACCCAGCTCACTAACCCACCCCCTCCCACCCCCCTTTTGTCCAAGGAAAGCGCTCGTTCTGGGGATACGAAAGCAAATCTTTCCTATACCACAAAACTAAAGACACGTACGCGCGCGCGCACACACTCCATAGTCATAGGTAAGTGGGAATAGTAATCAAGTAGACCCCTGCTACCTGCTGGTGGGTAGGGTGGTGGAGGTGGGGGTGGGGTGGGGTGATGGTGTGGTGGCCTAGATTTCGAACTCGGGGCTAGTGAAAAACTTGGCTTGTAAAATTTTGTTTAATCCACTTGCCCGACTGATGCCAGTGGAAAAATCCAAACTTCTCCAGCCCTGGGTGGATCGGTGTCAAAATGACCAACTCATCAAGTTAAAACAATGGTTCGTATGTTCTAAAGAAACCGTCGGCCCCTTTGTGACGTCCACTCGGGTTTCATTTCTTTGGATAACGCATACAAATTCAATAAAAATTAAATTTCACTTTTGTACATTCGTTTTGTGTAAAACTCTTTGCTTTAAAGGAGCTGTGCTCCGGAGTATCCGTCTGTTTTCTCATGACTGAATCTGATACTCTCTTTCAACCTGGTTTTGAAGAATTCTATTACATCATTTCATTCAAAGTGTTTTCTCGCGATTTGTTATATCATTTCAAACTGATTTCGGAGGATTGAAAACATCTGTCACGTTTTCATATAAAAAAATATTCTTTGGTGTACAAATATTTTACTGAAATATATTCCGACTAATTTTCGGACAATTGTTTGTTCACCTTACAATGATATAAATGAAATCGGTCAATGAAAAGATTCCAGTAAAAATTATTTTTTTTTTTTATCAAAGATCCAACATAGAACATGAGTTTACACATTTTGGCACACAGAAATATTCTTTACAATATCACTTTTGATTTCTCAGGAAAAGGTTTTTTGTTAAAGAAACTGGCCAAAGACGGGCTCTGAGTTTAAAAAAAGAATTATTTTGAGATAGCCAACGCTCGCTGCGTTGTGTTCACTTAAAATTGATGTCCATCAGAGCAGAAACTAAATTGTTTAACTTGCTTACTTTCTGTACTTGGCATTTACAGAACATTCAGGGCGTACTCTAATTCAGTTCACTCTCAAGATTTGCCGAATCGGAAATCATCTATTTTTTCCGAAAGTAATAAACTACCGCTAGCCGACATCTTATGACACACAAGCAATTTAAACCTCACCTCAGCTGGACTTCTTTTTCAAACTTCAGACACGTGCACACTTCGCTGCTTTTGCAGGTCAGTTCTGAATCTAGATGCTGCTTTGTCACAGCGCGTGTACACCACCTGTGCCGTCTCTGTGAAATGTCTTGAGACCCCTTGCTAACTTCCCATCGCTCACTACAGCATGAGACCGACTCAACTTGCCTGCTGCACGACACACGCTAGAACAGGCACGACCGACACGATTTGAACGTGGCAGTTTAACTTTTACATACACACGCATACGCATAGCACGCACACACACACACACACACACACACACACACACACACACACACACACACACACACACACACACACTTCGTTTTTTTTTCTTTTTTCTTTTTCTTCTTCTTATTATAAACCCCAAAAGAGAGAGAGAGAGAGAGAGAGAGAGAGCTAGACCTTTCTGGTTGTGTGTGTTGTCCATCTTAAGCAATCGCGAGGAAGCTTCAGAATATGCTGAATCGTGAAGCTCGACACGTACATTAATACTTGTATATAAGTAACATGCATAGATGAAAAAACAAAACAAAACCGTTATTCAGTCTTTTCCGCTTTCAATCCGTTTTTATCTTAATTAATTACAAATGTTGTTGTCGTTATAATATAATGTTGAAGAAATCTCTTCTCATGATGTAGCCTACCGCCACCCCCCCCCCACCACACCCTCCCACCCCACCCCCACCACCCCCCCTCCCACCCCCCCCCCCCCCCCCGCGCTTCGCAACCGCCACCACACACCATAAACAGTGATGTGTGCCAATTGGTCTGTTGATTTGTGGGCCTTTCATACTTTCTCTCCATGAACGGAGGAGATATTGGCCCATCTAGCACGCCGTGGAAAGTCTCCGCCAATCACGTTCAACTTTACAGATCTCTGCGGATCGCGCGGGCTGACAGATGTGTCCAACAAAGGGCACGCATACATGTTCACGGAGTTAGTATCCTCATTCTTACTTGCACTTACGATCATTAGCAGGATACTGAACTTTGCAAACGCAGTTAACTCGCGCGTAAACCAAGTGCCAGTCTTGGAGCCTAGAGATTACAACATATTTCCGTTGCAATGTATTTTCTATTATTTTTGATCACTTGAAATCGAAACATGCATTGTTCTTGTCTTTTTGCCTTTAACAGAAGGCCCTACATGTGTGTGTGTGTGTGTGTGTGTGTGTGTGTGTGTGTGTGTGTGTGTGTAGTAGAGAGAGAGAGAGAGAGAGAGAGAGAGAGAGAGAGAGAGATTTAAACTCTCCAGCTCTTGATACGGCTGTTCTTCACTTCTAATCCATTATATATTTGAAGTAAACCAGTAAACAAGATGAAGGCTGTCTAGAGATCTCGGAAAAGAAATCTGTTCTGATTATGTAGCCTGCTGCTCCATTGTTTTTCTTTTGTCTTTATCTCCAGTGCACTCTCAATACCAATGTGTTTTGATTGCTGCATGTTCACTGGGGTTAGTTTTATGTGTCCTTACCAACACAACCATGTCATTGCAGAGAAGAGTTCAATATCAAGATGTCCTTGGAGAAGAAAAGGCGCGCGCGCGCATACACACACACACACACACACACACACACACACACACACACACACACACACACACACACACACACAACAACACACACAGAGCACACCACGCACGCTCGCACACAACAACGCACGCGTGCACACGCAGACATGCATGCACGCAAACACAACACAACTGGCACGTACACACACACACACACACACACACACACACACACACAGAGACACACACAACACACACACACACACACACACACACACACACACACACACAACGCACGCACATACACACACACACACACACACACACACACACACACACACACACACACACACACACATAGAGAGAGAACACACACACACACACACACATACATACACACCACACACACACACACACACACACACACACACACACACAACACACACACACACACACACACACACACACACACACAACACACACACACACACACACACACACACACACACACACACACACACACACACACCGAATTTGCTTGCTCCATTTCACACTAAACCAGACTTTGTGTTTCAAGCGTATTTCGGAATACTGTTCTTTTACATTTTAGCGAAAACCACCACATAGTATATACACGCTGCAGCTTTTAAATCATACGTATCTTGTCATGGGCCTGCAGTCGGCTAACGCGTGGACCGTTGTATGCACTGGTTTCAGGGCACCTTTACTAGGAGGGACAGACCTTCCCCGTACGACGGAAGGAGGAAGGCCAAAGGCTGAATGGAGAATGGGGACCACTGTATGCGCTGCCTTCAGGGAACCTGCAAGAGCACACCCTTCCCTGTACGACAGAAAGAGGAAGGCCGAGGGCTGAGTGGATAGAGTGCACCATTGTAGGCGCTGCCTTCAGGATACCTGCAAGAGCACACCCTTCCCCGAACGACGGAAAGAGGAAGGCCGAGGGCTGAGCGGATAGAGTGCACCATGGTATGCGCTGCCTTCAGGATACCTGCAAGAGTACACCCTTCCCCGTACGACGGAAAGAGGAAGCAGCACCTGCTGGGATAAACCTTCCCCATACGACGTCAAGAAGGCAAAGACTGAAGAGACATTGTGGACCTTCGTGTGCGCTTTT